>PITA01003551.1:0-137674 GCA_004023965.1 Spilogale gracilis
TAACCACAGGCTAACTGAGGACCTTGCTTATTTTAAGTAACCTGGGATTCAGCTTGACAAAGCAGTGGGCATGAGCCTTGAGAGAGGGGGGAAACACACTCTGATGGATCTCACACCAGCAACTAGAGGGCCCAGCCTGTAAGCGACCCAGATTATTTCCCTTTACAACTGATTGGTAGAAGCACTTCTCACATGGCCTCACTGAACTTTGTGAGGACCAAGATTCCAACTCTCCCAAGTATCTGGAATGCACAGAGGCAAAATTAATTCACGAACAGGATTAATAGTGTTCATGTGGGGTGTATTTTAACCTTCTTGCTTTGATCTCTGCATCTAGCCATCTGCATGTTACTTCAACATGTGCTTATTTGGTCCCTAGTATGTGCAAGCTACTGTGCTAAGTGCTAGGACACAGAATGATGAAACCACTCTTGGTTCCCGAGATCAGAAAGCAGAGATTTTCAAAAGATTAAAGGAGTCCCCTAATAAAGTTCACTGATGCTGAACTATTCCAATATTTCTATAATTGCACTTTTCCTATCTCAACCTATAGGTGATGCCAAAGATTTATAAACCATCAAGGGTTTTCTGCTGCTTATAATCCATTACTCATTCCAGGCATCACTGTTGAACAAAGTATGTGTCTATCTACTTTGCCAGCTATGGATGTTGTAAGTCTGAGACCCACCAGGAATAACCAATATAGTTGGGAGTTTAAAGGAAGATTAATTTTAATTTGTTTTACTATCCAAGTAGTAATGCACAGCTTTCATAGCAATAACAACAAGCTTATCACCAATAATTGTGTTGGTTATTTTTATACTTATCATGAAGACTCTTATATAATTCTACAATGCTGTTACTTTTTGGGAGAATTAACTGCAACTAGAAATATGTTGGAACCTGTGGGTTTTTTTTGGCTTGTTGCTTTCTAAGAAGAGAATCACATGACAAATGTCCCTCAAAGAAGCCCTGGTGAGGAGGAACAGAGCTTTTCCAATCTAAACTAATGTATACTCCTTCAAATCAAAGACACAAATTAAATATTTGATTGGCTTTATTTCTTTTATCATCACTAGTCTCGTTAATTTGGATTTGAAAAACTAGAAACTTGTCAGTATATTCATCTGCTAAATAGAGGGCACCACTAAGGTCTTAGAACATCTGGTCAAAAGATTGGCTCTTCCTCTCCCGTGAAGACTGGGATTTTATCTGGTATCCTCAGTTTGTCTGCATAATTTTTTCCCCCACAAATTGGTATTTAAACCTCAAAACCTTTAGCTAACTACATCTGTCATTGATATTTTATTGTTTAATTTTCTTTTTATGGAGCCAAATTACATCTCTCCCACATACAGCCGGCACTTTACATGTCTAATTTGTCGACATGTTCTATAATGATAATTTCATTGATTTAGAAAGTGACATTATGAGCAACATATGTTCAGTTTAGCAGTAGACCTTGTTACGGCAATCAATTTTTTTCCCCTCCAGAACTCAACTATATTCCACATTTAGAGGCGGCAAATGATTTAACCAGTTCATGTTCTTAGGGTATAAAAAAAGAGAAAGAAACCTGCTTTCCTAAGAGAATAAATTTTCACTTGGTGCAGTCTGCCATGTGCATATATTATCACTATATACCAGAGGCAGGTGAAGGGAAATAAAGCCATATAGGCATTTAATGAAATGGAAAATGACACAGAAAAAAATGTTTCATGAAACTGCTTTGACTATCTCCTACCTTTTCCTGTTCACCCCACAACCTTACTCACAGTTCTGCAAATATGTGCTGGAACCCTCCAGAGCAGCAGCTACAACACTAAGCCCTGGGTTTCCCTGGATGCTCTCATGCCCCTTTCATGCCCTTGTGTGCATTTTTTTCCTTATCCCTATACTTAACGGAAACAAACCAACAAAAACCTCATATTTCAAGATCCAGCTCAAAGACCACCTCTGCTCAGAGGCTCTCCTTAACACCCTTCTCCCAAGCCAAGTCAGCGCGAGTCATGCCCTTTCTACCTGCTGTTCGTGTATGTGACCCCCTCCTCACTCTTCTGTAAGTGACTCGGGGGAAGATCTTATTCATCCTTGTGTCCCTACCAGCTCAGCGCCTGGCTTCTTGTAGTGCTCAATAAAAATGAATTGGATTACATAGAAAATATTTTCCATTTGACGAAATTATTGTACACCGTGAAGGAATCTTCAAGATGGCATCCTGTTTTTCTTCATCAAGCAATCAAGGGCAGGAGTTCTGTGTTGTTGCTGATGGCGGTTTAGAAAGCCAGTGAGGACTCTAGCTCAATATCAAGACAGTGGAGTAGTTTGGAACTGACATGGGAAAGAGCTGAAAGGAGGTATGAGAACCTCTGATAACGCTAGAATATGTGGCTACATAATAAAGGAAAGGTGGCAGAGGAAAACAGAAGCAAGTCGACTTAACTCTTATAGAGACCGTACTTTTGCCTGAAAATAATTTTCAGGCTTTACCTTATAGTAGAGGATAATCTCCTACAGTATGGAGATCTACTCTACTATGGAATTATGCTAGACAATGTAGCATTATTCTTACTTATAAAAGATCAAATTATGTTTTGTATAGGATGCTTATAAAGGTAGGGAAATAAACATAAACATTAGAAATGGCTTTTTAAAAAAATTACACTAAAACAGAAAAATCTGTTTTCCAAGTTCATGGCCAAGGTGGGATAGACATCCATTTCTCCTGCTAAGTACAGCCAAATTGTTGTGATACTATGTATATGAAACTCACATGGAAAGATTCGGAAAGGTGGTGAGACAGAGCCAGTCAGCCCAGTGACGTACCCTGGGACCTGGTTAACAGCAGGGGGGCGAATTCCCTGGATTTTCTTTGTGCCTCAGGTATCACCAACTGGGGGCCATAGAAGATGATAACGTGGACACCTCGATGAGTATAGACAAAAGCTGTCAGGAGAAAAGCCGGCTCTCTACCAGGAAAGGGATGTGAAACCCCAAGACAGAAAACTTGCAGAAAAATAACCAACCAAATGCGATGGAAAAACTCCAGAGTCCCAGTCTCAGCCCTGGATGCCAATTATGTGCTTTCTTCCCTGAGGAATGACCACATCTAGTGAATCAAAGCATATACCAGGCAACCAGGTACCAGATGAGTGTACGTCACTTACTGGTGATAATATCCCACCAAGAGACCATCATCACATCCTGCATTTACCACACGGGGACAGCACTCACAGAGGTTGTATCTTTGCCCCAAGTGGGCAAGCTCCTAAGTGGAAGAAACAGAAACAGAGACGGGTCCATCTGCCTCTAAGCCATGCTTGTCCCATTTCAATACACAGTCTTAAAAATTCATCCAAGATGGGAACACGAGTTATGTGAGGTGAAATTTATTACAAGCAAGCTTGGATTTTCGCTGACAGGCCAAGGAAGACCACCAGCAGTGAATATACATTCCATAAGGCCATAAAGAAAGAATACCTTTGTGTTCTTCCCTTTTAAATCCTGTACCGCTATGGACTATTTAATAGCTACTACATTCCACCCCAGGTGATTGAATCCATCACTTTGACTGAGTTTGCTTATCATCCTGTCAAGCAGGAGAAGTACTCCATCCTCCTTTGGTAAAAAAATATCCTATATAAATGTAAACACTTACCAGTGGAGTTATTATTATTCCTGTTAGTGGCAGCTAATTAGAGTCACTTTTCAATTCAGATCCAGAAACAAAAAATGGATTTTTCAGTAATAAAGAAAGAAAGCTACCCTTAGGGAAATTATAGTCGATAATTGAGCTATGAATTGGAATTCTGGTAAAAGCAAAAGTCTATCCAGGAATAATTCACAAAAGTTAGTGCTAAAATTGAGCATGTTTTCAAAGCAGCATAAAACTAGGATTGGAGAGTAGTTATACTAATCAAGATGGAACATTTCAAGCAAAGCTGACATTTGTACTATATCTTTGTTTATAAGTAGGCTCCATGCTAGCCCGATGCAGGATTTGAACTCACGACCCAGACCAAGACCTGAGCTGAGATCAAGAGTCGGATGCCTAATGGACTGAGCCACCCAGGTGCCCCCTGTATGTTTTAGAATTGAGCTAAAAATCATACTCCTTTTGGAGCTTTCTGAATTTATATGAACATTACTGTCACTTAAAAACATACCAACAGACAGACAAAAAGTCAATTGGAGTCACTTAGATAGAAGCTCAAGGTCTAGAAACACATGTAGAGGAGGTGAAGATTTGAGAGAGAGATGAACGGTTGGTACCTTTTCAGTAGGAATGCCAGGGTAAGGGTGAACCCACAACACCCCCTCACTACAGTTGCGATGTTGCAGTGTACCTTGCACTTGAAATCACAAAGGAGCCACACAACCCATGATTAAACTCTAAGTTCAATTTTTAGTTGAGAAAACTGAAGCCAAGAGAGGGGAAATGACCCAAATTTGTACCACCTCGCAGAGATGGCCCTGGGATTAAAAACGTATCATGATTACTACATGGGCATTTTTGTTTTTGTTTTTGATTGGTTTTCACTAAAAGTAAAAGCATGGAGCTTTTATTGAAAATGCACAGAGATGACTTACCATGGTTGTGTCTAAGGAGGGGAACTTGGTTTCTCTACAGCTCTAAGTCAGCTCTCACAGGGCTGGCCTTGGGACACAAATTTGAAGAACTCAAATTTTCATTTATGGAATATATCAATCACCGATTCTAGATGGTTTTGATGGAACAGATCCATATGTAGTGTTACTGGCCCTTTAAAGATTAAATATGGTGTTTGCTCAAAAAAGAAAAGAAAAGAAAGCCATAGTCCTTCCCTTACAATGATATTTAAAGGAACTATTCAACCAAGATGGAAAGAATACAGCCAATGGGATGTGATTTTTAATAAGTATAACAAATCATTTTCAAATGCATTGGCGGGTCTTAGGATATATATGGCCACTTTCAATTTTCACCTCCTCCAGAATTCTCTTTCTCTTCCTCCCCAGGACGGCACACAGGTGCTTCCATGAATTCTCTACTTTATTCTTTCAACCTCCCTGTCACCGGTTCTCTCATCCATGTAAGTAGTGTGGTTTTGTGCTTAAGAAAATGAGGGACTATGTAGCACTTTAGAAGGTTTCAACATGCATCAAAAAACTGGCTCACACCTCAAGGTAACTGCTAATTGGTGAACTGTTTGGAATTTCTGGAAGGATTTCCAGCAACTCAAATGATATTCGAATGATAATTAACCAAGGGCTGAAAATGTATTCGCAATCGTCAAATACCAAGGAGTTTCTGCCAGTCTCTGATACAGCGGCATTTTTTATAGATCTGTTTGAGTAGCTACTGGGACTTAACCTGTCTAGGAGGGTGGGGGCACTGCTTAGAAAACCTTTTAGACCAAAAGCTCTGGTATGTCAGCTTGTTAAAAGCCAAGATGTATCTGACCTTATTTTGAGAGAGTGACACTCACCTTTATACACTCATCATACAATGCTTCCCATTAAAACAACAATGAGAACAGCCATCATCGGGAAAGCACAGACCCAGGCACATAGCCATAAACTCAAAAGATGAATTGAGGACGTATTTCTTATTTCCAATTGACTACAACTGCATCAAAAATCCTATTCCTCATAGATCCCATTGAATTAAAATTCAGCGGAAAGACCAAACACGAGAATATCAGTGCACACAGGGTCATAGGGAATCAATTCTGCAGGGAAGACTTTAGCATTTCCTTTCAGAAGAATCAAAATAAGATTAATATCAACATCTGAAACTGAGGAAGAGATCATTTCCTCGTCAAAACAGGAAGGATTTCGCTTCATGATCTTTAACCTGTCCAGTCCCTAAATCTTGGTTGTTGTTACTTTGCCCAAGTCAAGATAGCCAAGAAGGTACTGTAAAAGGAAATGCTAAAGCATGCTTCTGGAAACAGAGTGAGGACTTCTAGTTCGCTCATAGGAATTATTCTTAATTCCTCTGGTCCTCATTGGATGGCTGGTCACGGCGGTTCAGGTGTCATTTATAGTTCACATACAGCAGAATCTTCCCTGCGGAAACTCACATGTTGATGCCTTTTAAGCATGACGCTACACAATTCTATGTTTGAAGTTTTTTTAATGACTTATTTATTTATTTGAGAGTGAGAGAGAGCATGAGCTCAACAGTGGCATAGGACAGAGGGCAAAGGGAGAGAGAATCTCCAGCAGACTCTCTGCTGAGTTTGGAGGCTGACTCGGGACTTGATCCCACAACCCTGAGATCATGACCTGAGCTGAAATCAAGAGTCCGATGCAAAAGCCATCCGAGTGTCCTGGCTAAATCCTATTCTCTAAAAAACTTTTAATCACAAAAGTAATTTTGTTGTGAAATGCTGGCTCTTGGTCAGAGTTGAGAGGAAGGAAGAGAAGGGCATAGCTTTGTTTTCCACTTTTCAATTCAGGCTTTAAGGAACAGAACTAACTTATTTAATTTATTTTGGGGAACAAAATTATTTAAGCTATGCAAATTTGTATGAGCCTACAGGTATATCCTACCCTTCAACTTCTTTCAAATATTTCTTACCATGAGCTATTCAAAGGCTGCAATTTTAATAAGACTGCAACTGTATATATCATTTTACTATTTTAAAAAATGTTTCCCTGCACTATGTTTTGTTTAATTACTGCAACAGCATGCTCAATGGGCAGAGTAGACTCCATTTTCCTCATTAAGCATGGAAGTGGCAGGGGGGATAGGTTTGGGGGGGAAGGAAAAGGGGTCACTCATTAATTCATTCATGGAAGCCTGAACCTAGAGTGCATGCTGGGTTGTGCTGTCCCCAGAGATGACAGCATTCACCTGAAGTAATGCAAGAGGAAGGAGCAGGGCAGGAGGGATTCCGCTCTTTGCTCTAACCAACTGCGGTTAGTGATTTTTGCAGAGAAGGCCAGTATGGAGCGAGAGAGGTGAATACTATTAGCTTATCTTGAGCAAATTTTGAAAAGGTGATAGATACATCTGTTGTCCGTGAGAAATGCAGATTCTTGACAGAGATTAAAATTTAGTTCAAGAAAATATTCACTGTGCTGCATTTTCAGAAGACGATGCCAAGAAGGACCAGGAGACATGGTATTGATAGGCAGAAGGAGCATCAGGGAGGGCGAAACACTGATGTATTATTTTGTTCCAAAACTTTCACTTGGTAAACATTAATCAAACAGAGCAAATAGTAGCTTTGAGTTCTACCGATTACTTTTCCTAAACAGACACTAAATATTTGATGGTTGGGTATAGATTGCTGTTAAATTCCGAGTGAGATTTCTGTGTAGATTAACGGAGGTAAAACGCATTAAGTGTGGGTAAACAAATGATTAATATTTCAAGCTAGATCCACTTGGCTACTTTTAAAGATTGACCTTCCTCTACTTTAAGACCTCTGCCCAAATCAAGTATTTGGCTTCTCTTTTCCAAATGGCGCCTGAACAACTTTTCATCAAATGCAGTTGTATGTGACATTAAGGTTCTGAATTTAAAATAAGATATGCTTTTAAAAACTCATAAAATGCAAATGTTTGTAGTCTCTAAGCAGAAGTCGCAATCTGTGCAAGAGTGTTTTACCCACACTAAACTGACTAAAACATTACCTGTCTAACACGACTTAATTATTTTATTAATCTGTGTTACCAGGCAGAACATTTTGTTTTACATCTGGGGGGATGGTTTAAACGATAGTTTTAGGATTTGCATTCATGTTTGTCCCAGCTGGCTTTCTTAAGATGTTATTTCTGCTCGCCTTATTGGGCGCGGGATGTTGAATTCAGTGGTGGAGAGGGAGCCTATCAGTAGGTTTGCAACCTCATCATCTCAAACAAGAGCCCAGTCAGATCACATGCAACAGTTGTTTATGGGTATTACTTGGGTCCGACACAGTGGAGGCTCAGTGGCATTAGGGATGAGGGTGTGTTTCTGTGCCCAAGATTTGAACCCAGACTGCTACTCATCACCTGGGTGAGCTTAGGCAGTCTACTGAATCTCTCCAAGCCCATGCCCTTCTCTGTAGATCAGGGACAACATGCGATCCCAACTGCGATTTTGAGAATGAGAAATAACATATGCAAAGGACCTTGTGTGGTACCCAGCTCATAGTAAGTCTTCAATAAATCGTAACTAGTAAAGAAGAAAATCACTTGAGTCTTAGTCAAATGACTGGACTCATGATTAAACAGTTGTGTTGGACAGGGGTGCCTGGGTGGCTTAGTCGGTTAAGAATCCTTGATCTCAGCTCAGATCTTGATCTCAGGGTGGTGAGTTCAAGCCCTGCCTTGGGCTCCACATTGGGTGTGGAGCCTACTTATATTAAAAAAAGGGGGGGCACCTGGGTGGCTCAGTCATTAAGTGTCTGCCTTCGGGTTAGGTCATGACCCTGGAGTCCCAGGATTGAGCCTCACATAGGGCTCCTGCTTGGCGGGAAGCCTGCTTTTCCCTCTCTCACGCCCCCCTGCTTGTGTTCCATCTCTAGTTGTGTTTCTCTCTGTCAAATGAATACATAAAATCTTTTTAAAAAAAGTTATGTTGAATAAAGAAGTTCAGATAGGCAGACTTCAACAGAACTCTTAAGCTTCTCAAATTATCTCCAAATTTCTCTATTTTTTAACCAAGAATGTCCAGTTAACACTTACTACATACATATTACATACACTGACTGCAACATTTACCAGTATCCTGCATAAATAATGTATATAAGTCAAGTATCCTTCATTACATCTTATATATATAAAATGGAGGATAATCTAATCCTTGGCATTGCCCCTTTCTTCTCAAAACCCTTGTGCCTTGGATCCTGTACCATTGGTTCTCTTCATGCAGGGGAACAGGTGCAGGTGTCATTATCATCCCTATTTGTAATGAGTTATTTGTTAGGTGCCCTACCCACTGGTAAGTCAGAGCTGGGGCCTCCAGGGCCTCTGACTCCAACCCAGTACTCACGATCACATTTTCCTGCCTTGCTTTATGAAAAGAAGCCCATCTGATTCACTCCATCGTATTAAGCCTTTTCGGACTGAATGAGAAATCATGAACTGTAGGCAGACGAATGGGCCAATAACAAGTCGGTACCTTGACTAACTGGATGGCTGTCACTGGGCTGAAAACTGCTCCTGTCCTTGTCACATCTGGTTATGTGTTGCTGGGACCCCCACCACCACAGTCGGAATCAATAGCTAATGTTTATCACTGCTTTCTACCTGCTGCATGCTAAGCTCTTTTACCTCCATCAATCTTTATAATCACCTTATGCGATAGTACTATTTTAACTCCCTTTTTACAGATTTGATGAGGCACAGAAAGGGTAAGGTCATACAGTTAGGTCAAGGTCAGGAAAAAAAGCCCAGATAATTTGGCTCCAGTTCACAGAGTTGAAGGGAACACTTGACCACTGTCACGCTACCTACAGAAGCAACATAGCTTCCAGTAATTAGTTATCCTGAGAGAGGTTAGTCAGGCCTCCGCAGAATCAATGGGGACAGTTCAATGATTATTTATCTTTGCTTCTTATAGATGTTCAGGCTCAGGCAGTCTGGAGTGTTGGGAGAGAGGGCAGTGGGGTTCACTAGCATAAGGCAACAAGTTCACTGCCATTGATGGGAAACCTGCTGGTCTGGCTCTTTCCCTGGGTGTGAGGAGGGCCCAACAGCTGCTTGGGGTCTGGTGTCCCGCGGCCGGGCTTTGGTCGACTTGCGGAGGAGACCTCCTCGTGACACCCAGGGCACAGCCAAACTGTTGAGTTGGAGGGTGGTGAAAATCCCACGTAGTTGTCTGCTCATTAAGTGAACCGAGGGAAGGAAAACACGCCTATTTCCCCGGAGCAAGGAGCCATCGAGTTCTTGCACGATGAGGATTGTGTCTGCCATGGCAGGTTGTCAGCACCCAGCTCTGTCTGCACGTGGGACATTGCGTTAATTGTGCAGACAGGGAGGCAGAGCTCTTCCCATCCCACCTCTGAGGGTCCTGCAAACGGGATGAGCTGGTGTGCGCGGGTTTCTGTGCTCGTGTCCCCCTGGTCTGGTAGGTCTGATGGTGAAACTCACAGGGAACAACGCAGGGAAAGAGGGAGAGATGCCAACAGGAATGGGCCCGAGAAAAGCAGAACAACATTGACCAGAGTGTGGTGTTGATTAGCTAAGTGTAGTGGGATCTGGGCGTCCTCGGATCGTATGCCGCAGGCACGTCAGGTTTTCCATCCCGTGAAAATGACTGTAAAAAATCTTAGACGTGCAGGTAGTGCAATCACCAGAAGGACAAAAGAATAGACAGAATGGTGCGTCTTTGGTTCAATTTTCCTAGTGTTCTTTGGCTTCCTGTTCAAGGCAAGATAGTACCTCCTTTTCCAATATGGCTCTCAGATGTGTTTATTAGGCTGGAGGACTTTACAGAAACTTGGGTTGGTTTGTCTGGCGAGAAAATATAAGTAGCTTCTTCTCCCTTTGAGACTTCATTTCTCATACTTTAGGGATAAAAATGATCTTCTCTCCTTGTCTTTAGTGACAAATACAAAGTCATATAATTTGAATGAATACATCTTATCACTGGACGAGAATAATCATATTTCATGAATTTGACAGTATAGTCTCCATAGGAACTAAGATTCTGCCATTATTTTAATTATTTATAATAATTTAGGAACCCTGGGGGTAAAGTAGGGGTGAAGAAAGTTTTCCTAGTGAATTAATATCCACAGACACTAACCTATAGCATAGCATTCCCTCTGGAGAAGCCTGGGGATAAATCTATTAGACAGAACGTAATCCGATGGATCATATACAACATCCTATCACTTCTGCCCTCTTCCCTCTAATGACCGTGATCCCTTTTTTCTCTGCTGGTTTTTTGTTTGTTTGTTTGCTTTAATTTAAATAATCACATAAAATGGTGATTCATGCTTTTCATTCTTTCTGCATTTTACTTCCTACAGGTCAATCTATGACTTAAAAGAGAACTCTCAATTTGGGAGGCATGAGGTTAACTATTTTATATATTAAATGGTTCATTCCCATTTACGTGAAAGGAGAGAACCAAATATAAATTTATGTTTCACATAATGGGCTGAAATTTACTTTCATGAATAAAAGTAATGGCCTATAAAGTAGTTTAAAAAGCCATTCAAGAGGGTGTTTTGATGAGGCGTCTGTACTGACTAAGATACATTATTTTCTTCGTAAGTTTCATTGCCTTTGGTGACTCCTCTCACAAAGCGGGGGAAAAAACTAGTCAATTAAAGGTACATGCTAGCACCTTAAAAAAAGTTCCAATGGCAGGACACAAATTATTTTATTACCACACTAACTGAGCCACTGATACTTCACGAGTCATGAACAAATTTTCCATTACTATAGAGTCATGCTTTTATTGACTGTTACAAAATCGTCATTTGTATCTTTTTTATCCTGCTGTGTTTCTATTTTATTGGAAAAGTCCTATAACAGGTATAACATCAGCTCAGATTACCAAGAAATCTATAAAGTAGCTTCCTGCTACTACCTTTGGTATGGATTGAAAGAATACATTATGATCCCGCTGAGTCTCTGATAAAAACTGTGATTCACATGCCTACATGATTTATCCTTATCTGTTAGACAGCCAGGCTTCATCTGCTCTATTAAATTATGGGAGCATTTCACTGGTATTGATTAGCTATGTTAGGCATAATTATAGCATCTGGGTCATGAAATTTAGGAACAAACTTTGGGCACAGTAATAAAAAACAAAACAAAACAAAAGTCAACATGCTGCCGTGAATAAGAAAGTTGCAAAGGCATGTGATTCCTGCCCACGCTTTGTTTGAAACTGTCCACGTTGGTCTCTGATACTCTGATATGCTGAGCACTCAGGGTTAAAATAAAAACCAAGAGGAGAGCATGACAATCAGCTGAAAGTAGCTCTAATTGGCTCATTTTTTTTAATTGCAAAAAACTACAGAGAAGAAAACTGAAGGAATTCACTTTTAAGGATCAATCTCAATAATTTTTATAAAGACTGTATAATGTGCTAGAACTTTCATAAACATTTGACCCACATCTTTTGAATATTAATAGAAGAGCATTATTGATCAAATTTCTCTTGAGTCCCAATGGTGATAGAATTTCTATCTGTGACTATATTTACGGGCCAGCTAGGAAAATCAGCTGGATACATTCTCATTTCCTTCCACATGGTTTTGCTTGATGTTCACAGAGAACTTTTCTGGCGAATGGGGAATGAAGTTCGTTTTTCAAGTACAGAGCATACCATATCTGGACTGTAGCCACTTCAGCTGACGTCAAAAGAACAGCTCACACAGCAGAGGCAGTGATCCTTCCTAACAAACGAGGCCATGCCAGGAGGTTTGATCTTTCCTGGACATCATGAAAAGATCCAATCATCTGGTTCTCATACATGCAAATGGCACACCAGGGTTAAATAGCACTGGTCCTATTAGCTTTGTGTGTAGTTAGGTATGTATCTCATAGGGGTTTCAGAGAGCTCAGCCCCTCTTGTCCTTACAGCAATCCTATAGGGCAAGCGGATAGAGGAAAATGTTGGTTACATAATGGAATCAAAACTCGGTCCCACCGGCAGCTCTTCTGCCCGAGTTTTAGGCTCATATCAGGAATATTTGGTTTCATAGACAAATGCTGTAGTAATTTATACCCAGGATCTGAACCCACAGCATAATGTAACATAGATTACTAAAGGGAATTGATTTGAACCTTTTCTTTTTCTTATAAAGGTACTGAGCAGTAAATATTATAAACAAGACTTTCACAAAAGAATAGAAAATATCCTTTGGCCAAGAACAATATTTAGTGACTTGAAAGTAAAAGGTAGTTACTGAACACTGAGCGTAAGAGTCTTATATGGTCTATGAAAACTTATTTCATATATGCAATTTGATCATCTAGCTTATGGGTTGAGGCTGGACTATTGAAAATTCTATGGAGATAGTGTGGAAACAAGGATATTTTTTGTTCCAGTTATTAAAAAAGCAAAGGGTCTATTTTCTCTCCTTCACAGCTTTTTATTAACTACCAATGTCCTGTTTTATATCATGTTTTTGATCTTTAAAATGATCCATGAAGTTCTGAAAATGCTAACTTACTTTCCTATCGACACATTTAATGATTCCAGAGTTGCTTTATTTTTATTTCTGATAGCTCTTGAATTGGTTATGGCTTCTAGAATGTGAACCTTAAATTTCCTTCTTTCTGTCATTCTTGGTCCACTAATAATCTCTAAGCAAACACTTAAAAACACAGGAGAGCTCTCTATGAAGTCTTCCAGTGATGAATCTTTCATACAGTAGAAATAAATGCCCTTTGTAACATAAACTATTTCCAATAAGTCAGATTTTGGGGACTATATGGCTTTTTAAATGTTTATGTTTGTGTGATGCAGGGGTGAGAAGAGGAAGAACACACTGTAGATCTAAGCTAACGTAATTATTTGTCAATTAAAATATAAGCTTGTGGATGCAAAAGGAACTATTCCACCATGCCTGCTTTTATATTTTGGAGAAGTCATTTTCCCTGTGATTAAAAGATATCCCTTGTAAGGAACTCATCAAAAATTCCCTGTCCTTCCAGCACTGAAATGATTGTAATTCTGTCAACATGTCATAGGGGCATATATAACCTTCTTTTATTGTGTCAGCCTACAGGCATCCTTGATCTCAATTGGTGTGAATTTCATTTAATTGCCAAACTGTGCGAAGATGCGAGGTAGATTCTGTGATTTTTATCCCTAGTTCACACTTTCTTTTCCTCTTGAAGCTGAACATGTCTAACCAGCAGAGCTCCCTAATTCTGATGGCTAGCCTCTAATTAGTTATAATTCAGCTACCATCCTGCTTTAAATTTCAGGTCAGTATTGGTAATTGTACCACATGCTTTCTTTATTTTTCCAAATGGAAATTTCCTTTACCAATGATAGTGCTGATGATGTTGACAATAACCAAGTAATTACAGACAAAATAGTAGTGGTATAAAAAGAAAAAAACAAGCCCCAGGAAGTTGCATCATCTTAAGACTTGCTCTTGAAGGAAATTTCATATTTTCTAGTGGCCAAAAAACTGATATTTTGGGGAGGGCGTTACATTTTTAATTACCACCTGAATATTGCCTGAAAGTAAAGTCTTATATAGATCTCATTGCTCTAAATGTATGTATAGCCATATTTTCCTTTGGTGCTAGCTTGATTCATTCATTACGACTCATTCATTCTGTCCTTGATGAAATGGCATAAGAATACTGGCATCATCGGGCCTCAGAGGTAAGCAAAAATATGAAAACAGAATTGCATGACACACCAGAATTTGAAGCAAGATATTTGGGATCAGGAGTTCATCTGATTAGTTCATATTTGGGCCTTACAATCACTGAAGGGCAATTTGGGACGACCTACAAATCTCAAGATGGATGAATGCACTCTCGTGGGACGCAGGCACTAGAAGGAGCAAGTAGTGAGTTTTTTACACAGCATTTAACTTATCAGGTCCGCCCTCCACCCCCCACTGTTTAGATTCTAGCTAGATATCCTACAGGTGTTTATTTAGCTTCTCTATATGTCAGGCACTGTCCTAGGCTCCAGGGATAGAGCAATAAACAACAGAGAGGAATTTCCGGCAGGGGGCATATATTCTAGCCATGAGGCTAGACAAGAGACATGTAGCAAATCAATCATTTCACAAAACATGCTGTGATTAAGATAAAAGAGGTGACTTGAGGGTATCTTCAGGAGGAACCACTGGAGATGGGATCTTAATGATAAGAAGAGAGCACCTTGCAAGGATTTGGGGAATGAATCTTGCAAGCATAAGAATAACTGACAAATAAGCCCTTGCAATCAAAACAAACCAGATGTTCCATGACAGAAGGTCAGTGTGACATCTGTGTTGCAACTGAGGGGAGGATGGTGGGAAGCAAGGGCCAGGTTTTGGAGCCTTGTAGATTTTAATAAGGGTAGTATTTCACCCAGAGTTTAATGGGAAGCAGAAGGTTTAAAGCTTTAGAAATCCTTTGTTGACAGAGCAGTGATGCAAAGACTATTGCATTGGTCCTGGGGAGAGATGTCAGCGGTGGGCACTAGGGCATAGGAGTGGAGAGGAGGAAGAGCGGGTGGATTTGGGATATATTTTGGAGGGCTGGATATGAAGGTGAAGCATGGCTGGGATGACTTGTAGGTTGTGGAGGGGGTTGGGTCTGTGAGTGGGCTAAGAGGTAGGAGTGGATATGGAAATCAGTAGTTATCCCTTGGCCATATTCAGTGTACGATGCCCATCAGGGATCCACATGAAGATGCCAAGGAGAGTTGAATCAAAGAAAATAGAACCCAGCAAAGCAGTCCAGGCTGTGGAAATAGATTACCGATATATGGGTTGTATCTAAAACGCTGGAACAGGATGAGGTCACACAGGAGGAGGGGCTATAAGGAAAGGAGGGTTGAGGACAGGGTCTTATAAACACTGAAATATTTCACAGGTTTTATAGAAGGCTCCCTTAAAGGAGCTTAGAAAGAAATTGTGATATAAGAGGAAAATGAGGCAAATGTAGATCAAAGAAGTCAAGAGGATAAAATGAGAGAGAAAGAGTGTACTCAGTCATGACAAGTGCTACTGAATGTTAAGTCAGAGCTTAACTGAAAATTAGGAACTGAAAATTCCTCCCTCTTGTGAGGAGGCCGACCTTCGCTGATGGATTCACTCAGTGGTGAGCTAAGACAGAAGCCTGTGCTGACCTACCGCCAGGTGACCGACGGATCTCCTGTTCTGATAGATGAGTTCTTCATCTTTCTATCCTACCAATCTCCACGAAACGTCATCGAACTACAGAGACATGCTAAAATCTTTTGAAGGGAGAAAGTTCAGAGGAAGAAAGGGCTCCTCGACTATTTTATAAACAGGAAAACAAAGGCCTTGAAAAGCTGAGGGTTGTTTGAGTTCAGCACAGCTGTCATGGCCTCCTCCCTGCAAGCCCAGAGGCAAGCAGCTCGCCAGCCTCCCGGGAGGAAAACAGGTCGCAGGATGTGTGCATTCATATTTCCCTCTATTGTCATAGTACACTTGGTTAGTCATTATAATTAAGTCTGAGGTGTGCAAACTGGAGGGAATGCTGGCGGGGGTCTCTGCTCAGTGGAGGCGAGGAATGGACACCAAGCAGCAGATGCGACGCTGTGACTCAGAAGATAGCCCAGGGACCAGACATCACAGTGCTTTCTTCTTTTTCTTACCAAAACAAAACCACGTATCACACACAAAAAACCCATGACTTCCATAGTGTCATAGTCCCCAGCCTATGTGATTTCTTGGGTTAACGTAGAGCAACTGAGAGTATTGATGGAGAGAATTTGGAAAGGCCTCTAAGATACTCAATTTTAAAGATAACTCTTATTGTCTAAGCCCCTCTGTATCCTAGGGGAGGTGAGCTCATTCCTTTTGTTCTATCTGACCATTACTTAGTAGGAAAGGGGCAAGACCATGGTTGAACATGTCATAGCCAAAGGAAACCAATTAACTCAGTTATATCCTCAAGAAATAAAGAGTTATTATAAGAAATGTAAAAAATCAAGCACTTGGGTTTTTGTTTTGTTTTGGTTTTGGTTTTGGTTTTAATTCCCAACAGTTAGGATCAATTTGTTATCTCTTATTCCTTTTACTGGCTCAGAACACTACTGCTTGCTATGTGTTGGGAGGCCCTCCATTTCCCCTCTAAGTCGTACTGGTATAGAAAGATAACCAGTCTCCCCAAGGGAAGCTGATGGTTTGGTGCTTGGGTGAATAACACAGCTAGTAACATTTACTTTGTCCATTCTTTCCCTTTATGGCTTCTGGCTCCATGCTGGGCCCCTTGGCCCCATAACAGTGTTCTAACTGAGGATTCCACAGTATGGTCAGGAAAACTCCCAGAGCCCTGCCTGTCACTTTGCATGGACTCCACTCCAGTCACACTAAATGAATGCTCTAAGCAGCAAGAGTAAAGCAGTTTTCCTGCTAGGGTATGGGGCATAGGAACAGAAACACGGAGGAAAATGTATTTCTCAAAGTAAAATCTCCAGGCAGGTTAAAGTTGTTGCAGTCATAAAGTGGGTGAAGAAACAGAGTTGGAATAAGAGACTCCCTCATCTGGAGATAATCAGTGTCCCAGGCAAACGTTTCCTAAGACCAAGATTTCATATCTCTAAGTAGGAATAATTACACAGAAGCAAGAAGCATTGTTGAACGAGTGGGCATCGCTTACTCAAGAAGCATGAACTAAGCACATGTTGTGTATGTAGTTCTGTCTTAGAAGCATCACTGAGTCCAGCAGAAGTAGGTTTCTGATCTGATAATATGATTAGGGAAAGAATCACTTCGTTGAAAATCAATTGCATGGGCTACCCGCTACCCAGTGAGCTTAAAATCTGAACAATAATTTTTTTTTTCATTTCTGTTCCTCTCTTGGAATGACTTTAAATGTCAAATTTTGTGTCAGGAGCGCTGGGGGTTTTATCTATAGTCTCAGTGACACAAAAACTTCCGAAGAAATGCTAAAATGCACTAATGCAATCAGTAGAATGCTGTGGGCATTTCTGTGTCCTTCTAATGGAATACCACTCTCCTTCTCTTTCTCCAAAAGTGAAACAAATGGGATAAAACTGAGACATTGGTATTGTTATAGAATGGCGGGACCGTGGGGAGAATGAATGAACACGGCGGCACTGGCCATCCATTTTAAAACGAAATCTCAGGCTGAGCGTTCGCTATGGTTTTTTGCCTTTTCTTTGTATCAGAGTTTCTCAACCTTGACGCTCCTGACATTTGGGGTCGGACAATTCACTGTTGTGGGGGCTGTCCTGCGGGGTGCAGGGTGTTCAACAGCGTCTCCAGGTTCCCCTGACCAGGAGCAGGAACAGCCCTCCCTTGCAAGCCAAAGTGCCTCCATCTCCAGACACTGCCTAATGTTCTTGGCGGCGGCATCGTGCCCTGTCCCCAGTCCCCACGGAGAATCTGCTATATGTTGATGTCTGACAGAGAGCGGATCCTGAGTTGCTACCGGCCATAAGATCAAATTTTGAGTTCAACACACCACAGTTGTCTAATTTAAATCAAGAAGTCATATAGACTGGGAATGATGACACTATGGAATTTATACTTTATTGGGCGATTCATGAGTGTCTTTGCTTAAGATGGGGCAGTTACTTTCTATTCCGTAACTTTTTTTTTTGTGGGAGAGGAGTTGCATTTCTTAAACACAGGAATTTTGAGCAGGCTCAGGGACAATAATTCAATGTGAGAGATCAAAAACTGCAAAAAATGGAATTGTGAGAGAAAAGAGTGCTATGAAATTAGAAAGAGATTTGAGAAAGGGACAGAGGAAACTGGAGATTTCTTTTTCAAAGGAGTCCCCACACTCCAGGAGTACATTCCTTCTGAATGTTAATTACAGTCTTTACCTTGGCATTTTGCTCTCATATCAGGGAAGCAATTACTGGCCTAATTCAAATTCATAGCAGCCATTAACAATGAACAAACAGATACATTATTTTAATTCCATTTGCTGCTTCCTTTCTGCTGATGTATTGACCCATGAAACTTTGACTGGATGTCCTATAATTGGCATTTGGCAAAGGCTGATATCATCATCATCCTTCCCATATATGAGTATTTATTAAGCATATATTGCATATATAATACCTGCAAGGGCAGGCAGATTAAAGACCACACACCAGAAATAGCCTTTGCTTTTATAGAATTTCTGTAATTATGCCTTCAATTTTTAGATAAAAATTTAGTCTGCGTGCGTATGTGTACGTGTGTGTGCTTGGAAGGGTCAACGTGAATACCAGTATGCTAACAGGATTATTATTTCTTAACTTAAATATCATTTCCCATTATTTTTTAGTGTATTATTTCAATCATATAGAACTTTATTCTGTGCTCAATAATACCATTTATATCAGAATCCAAGGCAAGATCTCGCCATGAAATATAGTTAATAAAAAGAGAAGAAAACAAGAGAAGTAGCCCTCAAATGGAATAATCTATAATGCTTTTCCTATCATTTCCTCGTCTTTCTTTAGTCAATGCCTTTTCTTATCATTGTTCTCTATAATATTCTCTTCTTTCCCCTTAGTTTTGCACACTGACATGATTTTTATGTTTTAATTTTCAGGCACTTTGTATGTGCCCAGTCATTTGTTAGCTTTTCCTTCTTCAGGGCCATTTAATATTATTGTCTTGTGTCCCAAGACATCAGCCCTTACACAGATCAATCCATTTGGCTAGAAACAGTGCCCAAAGCCATCAGCACTGTGTTAATCCCATGAACTGTGGGCAAGTTATTCACCTTCTTGGATCTCAATTTCCTCATTGGCAAAACAAGATGATGGGATTCTAGAGAGTCTTCCAGCTCTGAGATTTTTATTTCTATACTTATTTAAACCTTTATGTTCACCACAGAACCACAATCGTTGTGTTTCTCAGCTTGTGGACTTAGCCAGTGCTATGAAATATTGTGCAACAGGAAATTTTCCAAGAATTTCTTGTAATAATCCACACATTACTAAAATCAATGTATAAATGCTAAATTGTACACAGCCTGATTTTAGAAAAAAATATGGAAAAGGAGATCATCTTGTTCAACTGTCCCACCCAATGCAGGAATCCCACGGACATCACCTTTGGCAGATGGTCATTAGGCTGCTTCTGCTTCAACAGTGACCAGTTGTTTATGGATTCTTGTGGCAGGTCATTTATATTGTTGACCAGCTCTGAAGGGGAGGGATTCCCTTCTTTATGTGAAACAGAAATCTGCCTTCCTGTACTCTACCCAATTTTTCTATTTTTCTCTCTAGATTAACAAAGAATGCATCTCACATTGTCATCGTTCCAGTGTTTAATGATAACTATCATTTCACCATTATCTGACATGAACTTCACTCTATTGACCTATTTTTCCCATTTTAAATAAAGGAAAGAAATCTATTTTCACCCTGCCTGACATAATCAAAAGCCCCTAACGGTGTCAGATGGCTAGGCTTTTGCTGACATTTAATAAAGTCCCTGGAGATTGAGGGTACACACTTCAATGGAGAATTTCTAGATCAAATTGTACACTGATTATAGAGTCTGGCTTCTGTAATTAGTACCCTAAAATTGAGTTATTATTTATATTGCCACTAGAGCTTTGTACTCAAAGAACTGGCATTTCAAGTGAAGTTGAATATTTAACTGAGATTGATAAAGTGGGAGAAATCCAATCACCCCCAAAATCAGTGCTCATGATTTTAATATTTACTTCAAGGACTAAGGTTCTATTGAAAAACTGACCTGATTTTGGAAGATAAAAGCCTACTTTTAGGCCGGTCTGGAATAGTTGCTCTCTTATTTATAAAATTAAAGGCTTTCTGAGATTTGCTTTGTGTTTTCATCTGCTTTATCTTCTCTCCTTCCAATTCATTAGAAGACACATAGGGTATCTTTGGTTGGCTGACAAGTCTGCCTGCTTAAAGTTTTGGTAAAAAAGTTAAAGTAGTAAAATCTAGATAATAATAAAAAGAAGGTCACTGGACTATGTATCTGCAAACAAGTGTTATTCCTGACTCTGCCACTAATCTTTGGCAATACATTTGAATTCTTTGGATCTTAAGTTTCTTAATACTTAATCTAAGAGGCTCTAATTGAATATCTTTAAGACTTAACTATCTATTCATACTCAACAGTAATATTCTCCAGGGAAGATTTTGAATTACTTGAGAATTCTAATACCAATGCCCTCTTGCTTCCCATTATTAGGAATAACGAAAGCATTTGTTTAGGCACATGCTACTATGACTTAGGCCCATGGCTTTTGTTACTGTGAGGGAAGAAGTTGAGAAATACAATGGTATTCCAAATGTTGAGTCCAGTATGAGGCTGATGGGTTGGGGTTGTTGATAGAATGACAGTTTCTTTGAGATCTTGATTATGTGATTGGTCCTAGGTAAGTCTCCATTTTCCTAAAAGATTGGTTGGGGATGGAGACTTGAAAGGAGTTTTCTTTCTGCTATTTCTGAGTTGGTTACATGAAAGGCACTCATTCAATTTTGGTTGAATTGAATTCAACGGAGTCAATGGTGAGTTCCAACAGAAAAGTTTTGTCACTTGTTACTATTACCTTATTCCTGAATGGGTAATCTATTTAGATGAAGTCAATTTTAGTATTTGAGAACATTTAATGACTTACAGAATTCAACATATGCACAGATAGTCACAGAGTTCTCTCTAGACCTTAAAGTTGTGAGAGTTGACCAAGCTACATACAGAAAGAGATAATTAAAAAAGAAAAAACAATGTGTGTGTTGGGCTTGTCATTCTAATAAGAGAAGACTGATCACAAGATAAACATTGACTTGTGTCTTGTGATAGATAACATTATTCTTTTCTGCACCAGGTTTAAGCAAAATTTATGAGCAACTTATGTAAACGAATGCAGTTTGTATTACATTCACATAGTCAATCGAAGCTTTTAACACAGTTTCTCATTTGGTCAATCTTCTTTATCTATATCACTGCCGGTGTCACTAATTTTTCTTGATTCCCTAATTTCATGGGCTAGCTCCCCTTCTTTCTTTCCCCCTCCCCTCCATCAATATCATTTTTATCATTTGACACTCACATCTGATTCTTTGGAAAGCCCGAGGTCTTGTTTGTTTTATAGTGTAAGAGCACATGCATACCCTTTTCTTTCCCATCCTTGACTGCTCTGAAGGCAGGAGGGCCCAGATACTGTAAAGTGGAGGGCACTGATGAAGGATGTGAAGCTGGTTGGAATGGGCTGCAGGGATACCCAGATAGGGTGGTGGTATGAACAGAAAGAGAGAAGATGCAAGTTTCCCCCCGAGTCACTGACATCATCCACTCATTCACTCATCCACTCTCTCACTGAACAAAAATTTTGTGAGTGTCTACTTTGTGCCAAGTACTGTGCGAGGTAATAGGAGTAAAGATGCATAAGGAAACACATTCCTGTCTTGGTACAACATCTGGTCTATCTGGAGAATACCATGGAAGCAACATGATTTATTGAGTCTTATCAGGAAAATTGCACATTGAAGGGACTCCAGCCCTGGCTTGGCTCCTTGGAGGAAGAGTCCTCTACTCTGAAACCTGAAACAGGAGGCTGAAATAGCCAAGGATGGGTGGGGAGGGATAAAGGAAGGAGGACTGCTCCAGACTGAGAGAACACTCTGAGTAATTGGCAAATTAAGGAAATTTAAAACCACTGATTTCAGCAGGGGAGAAGATTCTGGGGAAAATCTGAGCACAAACTCTTTTCTGATCTTGTAAGTACTAAGTGAGAGGTCTGAGGCTCCATGTTAGATTTTTGTGTACAATTTCAGACAGAGTTTCTTTGCCCTGCATGCACCATTACTCCGTCAGCCCCACCTTGACACTGAAACACGCCCTTTCATTACATAGCAGGAATTAAATGTTTTAGACAGAAATGCTTCAGAGGGTTTCCCTATTACTAAGGAACAGTCTTGCCATGAGTTTTTCCAGTTTGTTAGAGGGAAGGAGTTTGGGGATCTCTGAGTCATAGGATAAAGGAGAAAATGGATCTCACACATTCACATGGTTTGAAAGCTTCACAAGTGTATCATTATGTGACTTGATGTTCATTTGTAGAAGAATTTGGAGGGAAGTAGGGCTGGAGTGGGGGGAGTGGGGTTGGGAAAAGAGAAGAGACAAAAATTCTTATACTTATACGAGCTTTTTCATCTTTGCTGCGATGGGCTGGGAGGGCATTTCAATGGTACTTTATTACCATCAAATACTATGATCACCATGAAAACTTCTATTTCTACGGTTATGAGTCTATGCTAGGACCCAGTAGGCATGATGAACTGGTCATCAGCAAGATGAGGGAGAAAGCAGTGTGCCTGCCTGAGAGTTAACTAAGCCCAAACTTTCCAGCAAAAATGTCTCACAACGAAATCCGAGACTATCCCTCCACTGCCCTAGATGATGATCAGCCTTTTAATTTTGTAGTTTGAAATAAAATACCCTTTGATGTATATTCAAATATTATTAAATAATCAAATATTATTAATTATTATATTATTGTTCATTATTTCTGAAAAGTAATAACATGTTTAATAAAAATCTGAGCTACTATAATGAAAATCATTTAGATAATTTCGAGCATCTCAACCTCCTGAGGACTTCAATTTGATTTCTAAAATACAGTAGAAACTTACTAATTCAGACTAATGACACAGAGCCCCATTGTGAATTACCAAATTCTGCAGATGAGTGGGTATGCAAACAGACAGAAAAAAAGAAATCAAGGAAAGTAAATCACACAATATGCTTTATCCATTTATTTTGACAATGGCAGTTCAGACTTTTCAGTCTATGATGAAACTGTCCTCTGTATCAGTAAATGTATTGTTGCTTGTTTCATAAAGATGATGACATCCTGGTGATCAGAAATCCCACTATAGAACTCAGAGACTAAATTTCTGCTGAGAGATAGCTCTGGGACTGCAGGGGTTTCAAATAATTATCTGGCTTATAAAGTACTGAAGTGAGAACCATGGAGTTCTACTGTAAATGCAAAGTGAGGAACAGAGGTAAAAAGATATTTTAATCCATCTTATGGTTGCCATTTAGTGTTGCTATAATATTTTTTTTCTCTGCGATCACAGATCTGAGGCAGAAGAGACCTCATATACATTCTCTTGCCCAACCTTAGTCTACTACACTACATAACCATATTATGGTTTTATTATTTTTCCTTCAAGAAAGAGGAAGACCCAACTTAATTCCATGCAATTCTCCTTTATCTGAGAAAAGGTGACACATTTTTATGTGTGGAATGAGACCCAGGCCCAGGGGTACTGTTGGGATTCAGAAACCTAATGCACCTTGATTTTTATGACCCTTCATTTTGCACCATCTCTTTCTCTTTTCCTTTCTATTAATGTTGATGAATGATTCTCTATACTAGCTGTTCACTGAACCACCGGGGAGCTATTTAAACACACCATTCCCTATGTGCAGACTTACTGCTTAATTGATGATTGAGAGCCCCTGAGAAACGGTACTTGAGAGGACCCACATAGAGCCGTGTCTCTTTATCTTGGGAGTTCTAATCTGTGTCCTTCCTAGAGCCACAGCAGTGAAGGTAAGTGTAGATTTCAGGGTACGATAGGGGCAGGCTGGCTGTCAGGTGGAGGAATAGTGTAGAAACAAGCGCTCAGCATCAGTGTGCAGGGTGTGAATTCTCAGCCCGTCACTTCCTAGCTACGCTACTCGCTGAAATTGACTCAATGACCCTCTGCTCGGGTTTCCTCACCCGTAAAACGCAGATACTAAAACCCGCCATCTACAGAGTTGCGATGAACTGAGTTAATACACACCAAGGGTTCAGAACAGTTCTCAGCATGTGGCAAGAACTGTAAACTTGTCAGTTGTTATTCAAAAGGACCCCAGAGGGCAAGGGCAGGGGAGGCAAAAGACATTGCTTCACAAGGCCTATAGGGTGCTGGGGAGTGGAATCAGGCTGGGCCCACAGGAGACAACAGAATTGCTGAGAGTTGTCAGGAAGAACAGGATGGCCCTTTGGGTAGACACCAGAAGTGACTTGAAATGGAGTCAGTTTTATAGGCTATCTACCGTGTACCTATCTGAGGGAAGAAAAACCTATAAGAGAGAAGGGGCCAAGGGAATAAAATTGCTTCTATTGAAAGATGGGTACCTGCGCTCTAATAAATTCTGTTCATCACCAAAAACAGGTCTGGAGTAGTCTTTTAGCGGGAGGACTAGTTCTTAAAATGCTTGTCTTTGGAAGGAACCATTGTAGAGAAGGGATAAACCTGACTGAGATGTCCCCAACACTGACCAAGCTACAGTGACTCTTTTGGTCGTTGGTGGGGGGAGGGTTAAATTCCAGACACTCACAGGTGAGAGATACACCAAGGAGTGAGTCAAATGAAAAGGAAAATTCTAGCAAGAACAAAAAGTGAAGCTACCACCAGCATTCCTCTCTCTAAAGTGAAGCCCAGATTTATTGAGAATTTGCAAATTGTTCATTTTGTGATGAATATATCCCCTTTCTGTGGTGAAATTTACATTTTTGAGGCCCTCTCCTTCCTGGTCTGTATCTTTTTGTTTCAAGCCAGGCAAGGCTCAGGGAATAGAACACAAGTTTAATACTGACTTAAGCCAAAACTAATTAGGGAAGCAAACCTGCTGTTCCCCTCAAAAATCAAACATTGCATACCAGAATCAAGTCAAATGACTTTTAGTTCGTCTGTTATTTGGGAATATCTGTACAGTGGCTCCTTCAATTACTGAGTCTAATTTAGAGTTAGACTGCAAATTTCAGTACTTTTAGCAGGAGAAGTTCAATGAGTCATTCAGATAAATCTAATTCATTTGTACAGTATTTCTTGGGCAAAGGTGGGTAGCTAGGGATCTCCACCTAAGTCTGGAGAAGGGAAAAACTGTAGTGTGAGGGACTTTCTACAAGTCTGCTCTAAAGGACGGCTCCCCACCCCTACTCCCTCGGTCTCTTTACAGAAACACGCAGAGGCTATTTGCAGGGAAAACGGCCTGGTTATAGCAGTGTTTACACATGTGATGTCTACGCGCATCTCCTCATTGCGCACATCCTGTGAAAACCGGGAGACCGTGGGATTTGGATATAATTGAAAGGGCACATGCTAATTTGGACCCCGTGACAGCACCGTAACCAAGATTTATAGTTGCAAATGGTTGACAACTCAGCTATTGGGTGAAAAGAGGGTGACAGGAATCTGATTTGATGGGATGACCCTTTCTGACATGTGAACAAAGAAACCTGCATATCTATTTTTAACCAGGCTCTAGAGACTTCCAGTAATTGACATTTGGAGCAGAGGCTCATACTTGTCCCAGTTCCTGAGGATATTTGCATCTTTTTCTGTGTTTGGGTTTTGTCAGTCTAATCCTTCGAAGCAGGTTGGGAAGCAGCCTTTAGTCTCTGCAGTGGCAGAGGGCTCAGGGTCCCTCCTCCCGCACGTGCTCCCTGCAGGCTGCCTTCTTCCTCCCTGGCTGGGGCTTCAGACCTGGAGTCTGAGGTTTTCTATTCCAGGAAAACTGCAAACACTACTCTGAGCATTTACGAGTTGTTATATCTGAGTTTCTAAACTAAGTTTGTAAACTAAGTTTTGGCATCATGGTTGCTGTTTACCGGGGGAGAAAAAAAAAGGGACATGTCAAGATTGCATCATTGAGTTGAGGTACAACAGAAGGAATAATGAAGCCAGAACTCCATAGGTAGGGTTCATGCAAAGTTTTCTCAAACAAGGTAGTGATCAGATTACAAAATTGTAGTCTGTGAATTTGGTTTCTGGGACTTCCCCTTGTCTCCCTTTCCCTTCTCCATGGTGTAACTATTTTGCCCTGTCCCTCTTCCTATATTTGGGTTTTATTATATCTCTTCTTAAACAAAACCTCTTCCTATGAAAGTGAATGATTGGTCCATACTGAGGTATAATTGATAAATGGGGTTCCTGTGCTACTTCTCAGAGTGTGTGTTTTAATTTAATTTAATTTAATTTAATTATTTAATTTAATTTAATTTAATTTTAGCATTTTAATAGTAATAAAGCCTTTGATCCAAAGGTGTAAAACTTCTGCTTGGGAATTTCAAATGTCTAGCAGGCTTCGTATTTTCCGTTTTAGGTGGAGGCTAGGTTTTTGTTTTTTCCTTTTTTTTTCTCCTAGAATTATTAAAATGTCAACATTTAACTACTGAGATACAACTTCTCTCTATATAAGACCAGTCTCCCCTAAGATAAGGTAAGAAGAGTGTGAAATCGGGAAAACATTTTGATGACGCCATTTTATCCTTCCCATCCAGTCACTCCAACTGAGAGTCAGAAGCAGTTAATAATGGCTCTTACAATAGAGACCAAGATCCTTTAGGAGGTCAGCAAGGCCCTGGGAGGTTCCCGCCTTCTCTGGTAACCCTGCTCCTTCTTCTTCCTGAGTTCTCTCCCCCCTCGACAGGGCTTTTCCCAGTTCCTCAACTACATAATCCAGCCTTCATCAGGGGATCACCTCCTCCACATTGGGACATCTGATCAACCCTCCTCCCTCTGCCTGAAAGCTTCACCCTCACCTCTCACTTCCTCTCCATCCCCCACCCCTCTGTCTATCTAGATGACTACAAATTACCCTGCAAGTACTGGAGCAAATGTTACTTCCTCAGGGAATATCTTGATGATTAGGTCTCACTTCCTCTTTATTTGCTCTATTCTTACCCATTACAGCGCTGAGACAATTTGCAATTATACCTCTATCTGTGCCATTATTTACTAAGTGTCCAAGTAGCCATTTCCACAAGGACAAGGGCTGCAGATGAATCACTTACCGCTGACATTCCCATCTCTGGCACACTGCCTCGCTCACCGGGGACAATAGTACAGCCACGATATCAAGCAGTTTGCGTGGATAGCCAATGATATCGAAATCCTGAAGTCTGGTGACAATTCTCCCCTATCCTGATTGGATGCTCATCATGATGGTTAGTTTAGTGATCAGAAAGGAACTTAAATGGATTGTCTTCAGAAGATGTATTATTTTTCTGGTACATTTCATATGTATGTATGCATATTTAGACACACATAAGTGCATGGCATAATTGGGAAAATATTTAATTTTTCAAATAATCCTTTGCATCTTCAAACATATTTTCTTATCAAAAAACCTCTGTGAGGAAAGCGAGGCATTTTATTTTGAAAAAATTAAGATATACGTATGTATATCCATACATATTATCTTATAGCAAGATATATAATTTACTACAGAGTGTAAGAGTAGTGATCTACTATGGTATCTACTATGGATCTACTATGTGCGCTAGGGTAATATATACATATAGTGTATAGTGTATATAGCACATAATATATATACACTGTAGTATGCCTCTCATACATGACATAGCATGCTTATATCATATATACAATATACGTTCTAATTCATTAGTATATAATGATATATTATATACATAAAATGGATATATAAATTTACCCCCATATTACATGTATTTACAAAGAGCCACACTGTAGGCTAGTTGCAAAGACAGAATTCATTACTGATTTATGTAATCAAGAACGACAGTTAAGATAGTGTTGACTCTATGTGGGTGTTGTTGAAAAGCCTGACTCTAGACAACCTTTCCTTCTGTGTTGACGTGTGCAAAAATGGCTCTTCTGATGTTTGCTTATGAGAATAAATAGATGGATGCTTTGAAAAGCCTTTCATTGCTGACGCCTCTGTAAGGTGCAAGGGAATAAAAGAGTAGTGAGTCAGGAAACAGTTCAGCCCAAAATGTGTTTTTGGCACTAGCACATTGTTAGACCACACACCTGGACCTACAGTTTATTGAGGATGCTGCTCTACTGTTTGGATGATTATTCTGAAAACTAATGGATACATAATTTTAAGAAAGTATACAGTTTCTCCTATGCAGGTATAGGATATTAGAAAAAAGAAACAATGAAAAAAAGAAAGTTAACATTTATTTCGTTTACTTTGCATCGAGTGCTTTGCTCAGTACTTCCGTATTTTTTAAAAGATTTTTTTATTTATTTGAGAGAGAGAGAGAGAGAGAGAGAGAGAGCAAGGGAGCGCCCATGAGCAGGAGGGGCAGAGAGGGAAAGGCAGAGAGAATCTCAAGCAGACTCCACACTGAGCACAGAGCCTGATGCAGGGCTCGACCTCATGAGATCATGACCTGAGCTGAAACCAAGAATCCGACACTTAACTGACTGCCCCACCCAGGTGCCCCAGCACTTCCGTATGTTTTATCTCTCTTATTTAAGTCTCCTCATATGGTGAGAGACCTAGGTATTGTTAGTGACATCTTATAGCAGAAAAGTCAGTTAATTTGCATAACATCACAGGAGTCGCCTGATTTTTGGAACTGTTCTACCACTTTTAGCTCTATGAATCAATTCTATCTGCTTATGATCTTCTCCTAAAGCCCTTTTTCCAGCTAAAGGGAATATTCCACCATCGACTTACTGTCTTATTAGATGAGTTTCTAGGATCTATGAAATCAAATGTCTGGTATCACATCAGAGATTGTGGTCACCATGCCAGCCCTCATGATTGCCTACAGAGCTGGTCTCTATACAGCTCCCTGGTCTTAAACCTTGCCCTAAAAACTGCTCTGGAGCATTCTTAATGAGGTGGGTGTCCTGTGGCCCTCTTTCTCTGCAGTGGAAGCTATCATCCAAGAGCTGCTTTGGTAAATCTATCATCAATTCTCCACACCTCTGTCCCATTGGAAACATCCTATAAACGACCACTACCATGCTGGTAATTCCCAGGCCTTGTTGGTGCTCATGTCTTGCTATTTATTAAGGCTTACAATCATTTGTTATACTCCACTTCCTCCAACACCCAGATTGGGTGTTTGTTCTTGGTGGACTGCTACTTCTTCTGCCTTGTTCTAAGGCAGGTTGTCATAAAAACATGTCCTACTCATGATATCAAGAATTTAAATATATTTGATTATCCAATCCATAAAAGCACACTGTAAGATAAAAAATATTTAACGCTCCATTTTTTTTTTTTTCTGAAAAGGAAACTGAGACAACAACAATGAAAGTTTTCTTAAGGACATACTTAAGAGGTTGAGCTGAGACTTTTGCCTCCAGGTGTCCTGTCTTTACGTGAACTATCACCAACCCGTACTTACTGATGGGACATTTGATGGACCAGTTCAGCATTCTTGACTTAGTTTTCTACTTTTATTTTGGCAAATCGGTATATCATACGTAGTATCCTGCATTACCATAGATATGGATAACTCTTGCTAAATAAGACACATAGATACTTTTAATAAGACAGAATTGAAAGACAGGAAATATACCTGTCTTGTATAACTCAAGCTTCAGATGTAAAGGCATTTCAGACTGAAGTGCCCCATAATCTGGAAGTGATGCCTACCACTCAGTGATGGTAACGAAGGAGCCAGTGAAGTCAAGTTACAAAGTTACAACATTCTGGAAATTTCAAGTGTGAGATCAGAGTATCTTCCATCATGGAGGAAATCCATATAGTCTCAAAGGGTAATGAAGAAGAGGAAAGAATTTGGAATCTGGAGGAATGATAGAAAGAGAGACTGTAGTAGTGACCAGAGATGACAGGCCCTAGCAACTGTATGTGTCACACTTCCTGCTCCATAGAGCTAATCACCTATTTAAAGCCTATCTCCTCTGACTCTTGCCATGGGACTCCTCTGTCGGGTGCTTGGATTATTATCGACCTGGGAAATATTTTCTGTGGGATTTCATATTTGATTCCAATCACATTTGATTGGATTGGATTTTAAATTCAGTAGGCAAATGTTATGTGTATGTATATAGAGATAATTTTGTTAGAATATATGTATTTCAGTGAATCTGTAGCATAATGTGGAACTGCTTTCACTTCTGTCTAAAATTTTTGGCTGCATATAGGGGTTTCTTTGCAGATGTTGGTTAAAACACTGTTATTTGTTGACCCCTGGTCTTTGGCCAGTCTGTCTTGTACCATGGTGATTTCCATGGATTTTTTGGGTGTTGGCTTAGGAGCAAATTCATTGGCATAAAAGCACCCTTGAGCAACTTTTGTTAATATCTTTAGCCTCTGTGTCCAAAAACATTTCACAGTAATATTCAAACACTAGCTTCAATTTTTCATGTTATGATTTTATACTCTTTTTTGACCCAATATATAGCAAAAGTGACAAACAATTATGGCATGCCAAAAGGACACTATTCATTTTTTTACAACCAATTATATCACTATGGATAAGTCTTAAGGGGTTGACTCAATTGTTAGGGAATCTGGGTTGGCTCAGGTCTTGGCTCCTGAGACAGCATATAAAACCACTACAAATCTTGTAAAAGTGCATGAATACTTTAGTTGGCAGGGAGCAGTCACCCTGGACTTTCTCTGTTCTGGAGAAGCAGTAAGTATCCTATTGGCTTAGTCCATTGTGGTTATAAAGTCACCAGTAAATTTGGGGATACAGTTTGCCACAGCCAGGAAGAGTGTGGACAGGATCTGGGCAGTGTTAAGAGAAGAGGGACGATCTATTGGCCTCTTTTCTTTCTGAGTGTGGCCATTGGGATGGCATCTTTGAAATCTCTTGGCATTGCTTCAGTGTTCCCTAGATGGAAAAGCAGTTCGGATCTGTTCATGAAGACTGCTTTATCTCCTACCTCAAAGGGTTCTGCAGCCGAGGGTCACCAGATAATCCCCTGCTGAAGTTACAGGACCCACAGGTCTTATTTTCATAGTAGAGTAATTAACGCATCTGCTGCCATGTTGAAATGAAAGAAATGCAGGTAAAAAACCCACCAATAAAAAACTCCAGAGTGACCATAAGAAAGCAAATTCTCCCAGCTCAGGGAGTTTTGACAAATGTGTTCATGAGTGTTATAAATATGGCAGCCACAGGGGCCCTTGCCAGGAATATGTGGCTTAGAAAGAACAACTGTAGAAGTTTTAGATGTTGGCATCACAAGTTAGAATGGAAGCAATGATTTTGCTGTCTGGTCCTTTGAGAAGACCCATTGCTCCTTTTGGCAGAAATTCCCAGATATGCTGGCTATTCCTATCACCTGTTCCCCTCCTGCTTCAGGGAGTGAATTTCCAGGGGACTGGGGTACTCCCAAGAAGTGGGGGTTAGGGGAATTATGTAGATGCTGCATGCCAGCAAGACAAATGTCAATTCCTTGAGGTCTTTTAAATGGTATTAATTCTAGAAGTAAGATACAAAATTTAACCTTTTCATGCTAATAATGACATCATAAAGAAAAACTCGTTAGTAAAGGTGACAAATACGAAGTTCTATTGAACATTTAAATTCCAGAATCTCAGTGAATGCCCCAGGGAGATATTTACTCAGCCAATGACTTTCTGATGTTATTAAGAAGTAATTTATTCAAGAAAGTCTCCATTCATGAGTTTACATAAGGACAATATCTACTTTACAAAGGCTTGTGTTCTCAGTATAGCACATGCCTAATTTACAATGACTTTTGGTTAAAATTTTCATTAGGTTGGTTCAATAGTATTTGATAATTTTAATTTAGTTTTATGAGATCCCAGGTTCCCATTTATAGGAAGAGAAAATGAATGCAGAGGAAATAAATTTTTAAAGAGCAAATTTATCTCTCAAATGAGCTCTGCTAATTTCAGCAGTAAATCTCAGGTGGAGGAAAGTTAACCTTTAGTATTTCTATGGCAGTCCTTTTGGGCACAGACTATGGGCATCCATTAAAACACAGCTCAGGCTCACAGCATTGGTGCTTTGCAATGATGTCGATATGTGTAGTGATTCTATGAGAGAGTCTTTTGTGAAATGCTGAACTGGAAACGGAGCCGCAGGGTTTAAGCATGGAGTGTTTTCATGGGCCTGAGAACAAGAAAGGAACAGTGGTCCTCAGGCAAAAATCAGGACCATGAAAGCAGAACCAAAATAGAGGAGAGGTGAATGCTACAGGTTCCTAAAACAAGGATTAAGGAGTATACAATTACCAGAGGTCAGGAATTTAGGTAGGATGGCCAGGATTCAAGCTTTAGTGGAGAATGTGAAATCAGGGTGGACTTATAGTCCCGAATACAGGATGAGAGAGTCACATCATGGGGTCTGTCATTGGCCCATGGACAGCCCTGACAATGTGATGCAGGATTTGCTTTGCTTGATTGTAAAGGGATGAGTTAACAAGAGGTTGCTGAATGCAAGCATGAGTTTACACACACACACACACACACACACACACACACACACACACACAGTTAAGGCTTTTTAGTAACTGATTTTTCTGGTAAAGCTACCTGATTTAGACTTCTATGGGGATCACTCCAAACTCTTTCCCAGCTGATCTGCAAATAGCACAGTAAAATGCAGAGTGAAACATTCCCCCCCGCCATCTTATCAGCAAATTGAATGAACCTAACACTACTTGCCAACAAGAAAGCAGGTCCCACCCCTCACACTATTGTCCCCATGCTGATAGAGAGATTGTAGATAAAATTCACTGTCACATCATTCAGCAGGGTCCTGAAAATGTAGCAATGGGTCTTTTGTGGGTGCAAAAGACCACAGAAGGCAATCCAGTCCCTGCCCAGCCACCACTATTCTGAAGTGACCTCTTTCCTCCCACTCTTCAGTGAGGGAGAGAACTGCTAAGCAATTATTCAATGAGTTTGATTAAGTAGAAAATCAAGCTAGACCATTCACTTTCTACATGTCAGTTTCTGTTTACCGAAGGCTCACTTGTGTTTACTCTCTTTACGTCATTCGTGCAAAAATCTGTGGTGTCAGGAAATAGACTGTTTCACAGCCATTACCAGAATAGTCTTCTCTTTCATCAGTAGGCATCCTGGCCTACAAAGTCAGCCTCAGATCAAGTCAGGATTCAAATGAACATCAACTAAGTTTTTAGGTCTTGGCTCCTGAGACAGCATATAAAACCACTGAAACCAAAGTCAAAAGCCCTGTGTGTTAGTTGTCTATGGACTCTACAGTCTGTCTAAAATACATTCTGTTCGAGTTGGAAGTGAATCTACAGGATATATTGTGTGTGACTGTCATCGTCATTATAAGTTACAGCCCTGTATTTTACAGTATATAATGAAATGAGATGATAAAAGTGACATCAAGCTTTGGATTCTAGTGTCTAAATCATCCATTTTATTCATCATTTGGCAGCTAAATGTCTTTTAAATACTGCGCAAAGTTTTATGATTTAATGTTTGCCTAAAGAACGGAAAGAAATGTGTTAAGCTGCATTACTAAGTAGAATCAGATTCTATTGCATAAAATCATCAGAAGACAGGTGTTTAATCCAGTTTCATTTGGCCTCTGAGGAGAGGAGTTCAGGGCCAAAGTTTGAGCTAGTCTTTTTACCTCTAGATACCCCGTTCCCCAAGGCTCATTAAACCCATGGTATGCACCAAGCAAATTAAGAGTGTTCTTGCTTTCTACTACTACATTTAACTTGTTCTGAAAATCCTTTCAAGCTTTTCTTTCCTGCCAAGAAATTGATATTTTGGTCTCTGGTGGTCATTTATGTTTAGCCTTCTGTCTTTGTTAGCTTTGGTGTGACCAAAGAGAATTCATCATTGGATAAGAATCGTAATTCACAGTGGTTAAGAGCTCAGTGAAGTAGCTGCCAGTGCTATGAATATTAGGTGCCTGCTAGTTTTCTTGAAAGACTCTGAAGCCTACGCACCTTGTTTCTCTGATATAGGACCTTCAGGGTAGGACATACTATTCTTGTGATGGAAGGTGGCCTAATTTGATAAGGTACTCGTTATTTGTGATTTTTATTTTACTGGACCCTCTGCCAATAGGAAAAGCTTTCCATCGTCCTCCCCTCCATCATTCATAGTCCTCCTAAGAATGGAAGAAACATCCATTTCAAACTCAACTTTGCATCCATTTCAAACTCACTTTGTTTTGACTCCAAATCCAATAAATTATCATGGTCAACCCTTACATTCATGGAGGAGTAACCGACTTTGTATTGAGAGCCCCATGATGTTAGGGTCCTGTGACAGTCCTATTACTCCCTAGAATGTCCACCTGTTGGTTTATTGTCGACTCATATTAAAACAATCACAATTCTCTATTATCAGTGCTTCCTCCTTTCATCCCAAGGCATGAATGCCAGGCAATATGTGAAAATTATGACAGAGATAAGTCCCCAAGATGTTATTAATTATTCCTCTAGGTACAGGAAGTTTTTCTTTTTTCTAAGAGTAGGAGGCCATGAAGGTGAAAATCCTAAAAAGGGGTGGAGAAAGGAAATCAAGAAAGAAGGAGAAGGATAAGAACCTGAAAATTCAGAGATCCTGGAGACACTCGTGCCTAATGACCTTTGCCTTTGCCTTTGGCTCTCTTAATAAAACTCTAGGATTTGATAGGCGCTAATTTTAATGAACACTGCTGAGCAATAAAATGTGTAAAGTATCTTTCTTCCCATAACCAAGAGATCATATATGATCCACATCACAACTACGATCTACCCAATGCATATGTATTTTAGGATTAAGTAACTTTTTCCTTTCTCATCTGTGCTCTAAATCTGTGCCATATGTCACCTAACAAGGTATTTTCCATTATTCTTTTATTCAGTTCACTGCATTTTGTTCCTCTTGTCCCTTGAAAATTAGCCTGTCTGTAATCAGAAATCACTTCCATTCACAGTTCAGTGAATCTACTGTAGATGTGGCAAATGCTTGTTTACGGGGCTGGTAATTGGATTAAAACATTGAAAAGAAACAGAAAAATGGAATGTACTGAAAACATAAAAAAAAAACAACCCACAAGCATAAAATCAACAAAACCAAGCAAATTAAAAAGCTCTAACGAATAAAATTGCTATTAATGGAAATCATTTATCAGTACAATGTTTCTGAGTTTGTGGTCTTCGATATTCAATTGAAATGATATTTAAAAACCTAAGAGAAAATGGAAGAAGATTCTGAATAGCTTTTCTGTGAGCATGACTTGAAAACGGTTGATTAGCTTCTGTGCATCTTCTGGGCTACCTTGAGAAATGGGCAGTGCATTATAAATCTTCCCAGGTTTGGATACAGAAATACTACAGTCAGGAAATCACTGCTGTGTTAAGTTACTTAAGGAAAATTAATCATTCTTTCAAATTTGGATATTATTATTTTGATACTTGAAATCACAGAAGAGAAAAAATAGGTGCGAGCTCTTTCTGCCTAAGCCTTGCTGAGTGGTATGAACAGGCGACCGTGGTGCTGACAGTCATCAGACATGGTGTGACATTTTGTCAGTTCAGGAGTGACACAGGGGGAGAATAGTCAACTGCTTACAACCCAAAAACTATACCCATATGCCTAATTTCCTGAACATCCTTCCAATAACCTCATTCAAAATATTTTTTTAAAGAAGCCAATGCTTTAAGAAAACAAAACAACTTGCAACAAAATAAACTAATGGTAGCACATAAATGTGAAATCAATTAGTCATGCAAGAATGCCAATATTCATCAATAGGTAGGCTTTGATATACGTGTGATCCAAAGAGACAAAGAATCAGACTCAATATAAACAAAACCCAGCAGAGAAAAATCCAAAGAGAAACAACAGAACCATTCCTATATCAGAAAGCATAAAAAGTAAATATCAGATAACCAAAACCACGTGATTAAACCACCAGCACTACCTTTAGCAGGTGTCTTCAGGCAGTCCTTCTTAAGCCTACGCAAGAAGGAAGCTCTTACCTTCTTGGCTGGATCACTCTTTTCTTTAGTTCGGTTGACCTAATGATGAAAAAAAAAATATATAAGTAATTAAGTTCAGTTCTTGAATTTGGGAAAGGTATTTTATACTAACATATATTTTTTTAAACTGCTCTTTTTCTGTTAGAAAAAGTTGCAATAAAAGCAATGTATAACAATTAAGCAAGAGAGATGAATTTTGTGTTATTTGCCATTGCATATTGCTCATGGTGCTTACCGACATAAAGCAAAAGCACAAGTAAAAGTTAGTTGTGGGGGACCCCTTCAATTCTCAGAGTAAAATGACAGTGCTTCATTAATTGATTTCTAATTTTTGCCACACCTATGTGGCTAAGATTTTTACTAGATTTTGTTTGTATTACTTTGGGGATTTTGATATCTGATGTTTACCTTTTATTAGATCCATATCAATTGAATTGGGGGGGCAGGAAGAAAATCGATGGCCTTCTGCTACTGAAACTCTATCGAGCAACTTCATATCAGAAATTATTTTGCAAATCTGCTTGGTCTGTTTTCTTATGTTATAAAATCTAGAACATTAACTAGTTGTTCTGGTCCAGTGCCTATTAAAATCCATTTACTATGTGTAACATTGTTATTTTTTAGCCACACAATACAAATTGAGCTCTGAAATGTTTTAGGTGAGTGACATTTTGTTTTTATGATTGTTAGTGGTGTGAGATTGATGAATTAGTGAGAAATGAGGAGTACTCTACTATAGAAAACCTGAAGCCAATTCTAGAAACCTTGAATGCATTGCTTAGGCAATCCATTCACAAACCATAGCCCATGGGCCAAATCCAGCCTGCTACTGGTTTTTACAGGACTCATGAGCTACAAATGGTTTTTACCTTATTAAATGTTGAAAGAATTGAAAGAAAAATAATATCTTATAGCATGTGACAATTATACAAAATTCAAATTTCAGTTTCCATTAATAAAGTTTTATTGGAACACGGCTACACACATTTGTTTACATGTTGTCTGTGGCTGCCTTCATTCTACAATGGCAGAAATGAGTAGCTGGAAGAGAGAGGATATAGTCTACAAATTTGAAAACATTTACTACCTAGTCTTTAAAAAAAATGTATTCACCCCTGGCTTATGCTGTGATGTGAAATTATGATTTCATCTTTGTTGACCCTAATAATTAAGGTTAACCAATATATATAGGGGAGTGATATTTTTTATTAAAATAAAAATGACTGGATTTCATTCTGGGATCATCTAGATCATTCACCACTGACCATGAAGGACAGATCCATGAAAAAATGGAGTCCTTAAACATTTGTGTAGGAAGTTCTAGGCTGGCTTCATTGTTGTACTATAGTTACTTATCGAATCTACTTTTCATCTTATGACAAGACTTCAATGTTCTCCTTTATATTTGATAAAAATATCTAGAACATTAACACAGTATGGAATAAACAGAACACAAAGAAGCAAACCACAATATATACATATACATATAATGATTTACATGAAGCTTTTGTACAATGTTCAAAAACAGAAACAAACTTTATTTTTAATGAAAACATATATATACACACATACACGTAATATATATATTCATATATGTGTAGAAAAGGATTAATCTTGCTCAAAGAGAGGTCGGAACTTTACCCTTTCCTCTTGATAGGTAATTTATAAGCCTTTGGAATAGCCTCACTGATGAGAGTGTCATTGTTTATCTGCAGGCCAATGTGATTTATGTGATTTTTGGCACCTAGGGGGGCCTTGGATCATGGACTATGACCTTGACTTCTGAAGGAGCTGGAGACAAAGGTCAGCCCAGCAGATGATCAACCATGTTTATGTGACTCAGTCCCAATAAAAATTGGACCCCACAGCATGGATGAGCTTTTATGGTTGACAGGACTGTATTGTCACATGCCATCTCTGAGAGAAGGAAATCCTGTTCACACAACTCCACTGGGAGGAAACCACTAAATGCTGTGCACGTGCCACTAAATCCTAGCCCCTGCTCCGTGAGCTGCTTTCCGTGACTGTTTTTCTGTCCTTTGACTGTGATAAACCATAACTGTGAGTATAGAAGTGTTAGTGAGTTCTTTGTATTCTTCCAGAAAACCATGGAACCTAAGGTCGGTCTGGGGGACCTGCTAGGTTACAGCTGGTGTCAGAAGTGAGGGTGGTCTTGGGGACCCCTGAAAACTACAGTATATATACATCTTTAAAAATTTGTCTATATACATACATACATATATATCACCAAAAAAATCACATTAATGGTTATTGGGGCTGGATAGTGGGCATGACATCTGGTTTCCAGGATTCTAGCAATCCAGGATCTGATGGTCATTAAATAGATGCTAACATATAATTACTCTTTAAGCTTTTCTTATACATTCTATATACTTCTCTGTATTTATGATATCTCAATTTTTTTAAGAGGTAAAAACTCCCCACAGAGCATGTTACTATAAACACACATAGGCATACACACACACGAGGTCCAGTGTAGGACTAAAAGCATTCAGCTTCAAAAAATGTTGCCATTCTGTCCTTAGTTTTATTAGTCAAGGACAATTACTTATTTTTCATGAAAAATTTGCTTTGTTGTTCAAGGATAAAAATCACAATTCCCATGGTCACATGCTAGAACATTGGTTTTAGTTTGTTTTATTCATTATTCGCTGGGGTCTTGAAAATTCTGTCCCACTTACATGTGTATCCTGGAAAGGAATGCGTGATTTCTCATTTTGACTTAGTTGTAACAGAATGAATGACCTCTGTACAGGTTAGATGAGATGATTAACACCTTTAGCTACACAGTAGAGCCACATATGATCATAAAAATGAACTATAACTTCCTCCATGAACAAGAACTGAGATTTCTCTCCCCCTTTCAGCACGTACTCCATTTCTGGAACTATTGTGTGCCTGGGTAAATAATTTTAAACTGATTGACCACAAGGAGGATTTAAGCCCATCAATGCTTGGTCCCCTGTGTCCACAGAGATCCATCCATTCTCAGTTTTTGGACTCTTTGTAACCACTGCCATGTCTACACAGCTCATGCAATACTGTCATACAGAAAGACCGCTATCATCATCCATGCAGAGAAGAGTGTCTTGAAAAAAGCACATGATCCTTTACAGTCAGACCACTGAACTTTGTTAGCAGTTGCCAAGTGCTTAGTGTCTGACAAATCTGCTGATAGCCCTAAAATAGAGACTTTAAAAAAAATATATAATGTAGAAACCCTATACCTTCCTCCCCCACCCCCCAGCAACCCTCAGGAGATGTTTTAATATGGTAACAGATAAGGCAATTTTAAGTATTCATTTAACTTCTTAATGTACCGCATATAACATACTGACCTTTAAAAAGAACCTAAAAATCAATAGTTTGGAAATATTTTTGCTAGATATTGGATACATGAATATCTCTTATGAAATAATAAGATTATAAGTAACAGAGACAGAAAGATTACAAGGACTGGTGGTAACTGGTTGCATTGAATAGTCAAAGTATACCAAAGTAGAGTTTTGCTACAGACCTTTATTAGTGGTCTTCTCAGACAGAGGGATACATATAGACTGAAGACAGAAACTTACTGCCTTTCTGAAGTCAGCTAGAGCCATGGTCAGAAGTCAATTCCTAGTAATTGCATTACCTGGGCTGTTCATGAGGCCCCAAATAACCAGGCTCTGATTATTGATTAGTGGCTTGTTCTGGCCTACTGAACAACTCAATCAAATTGACCCCATGGCAACTTGTTTCATTGTTTAGCAGATAGCAGGGAGGATTCCCCTAAATCCAGAGTCAGCCATATCTGGGTCATTTGAAGCGCTCAACACAAGGTTGCTTCCAAGGAAAGAACATGGTGGTGGAGAGCAAAGCGCGGGGTGTCATCACCACGTATTGTTGAAGGTGGAGCTTGGACACGCTACAGGAGGTTCTCACAGGTGATCGTGTGTGACAATCACAAGTCAATGGAACTTGGGTGGAAATTCTGATTCCTAGGCCCCTTTCCAGAAGCACAGATTCAGTATTCTGTATTGCAGCCCCAGGGATATGCATTTTCAAGAACTACCCAAGTCATTCTCCTATCGATGGTCTCAAAGAGACTTAGCAAAACACTAACCCCAATATGACAGAACTGCTTCTAAGCTTCAGAGGGGGGCAGCTGGTTCCTACTGTCACCATACAGCTCATGTGCTTCAGGCCAGGACTTCTTAGCAGCCTCACATTCAGGACCAGTAGAAAAGGTTGCATCCGATGGTCCTGTCCACAAGCTGTAAGATTCATCTGGCCATTATACAAATGATGTTTACTTGGCTTCCTTGTAATTTGGAGGACGTAAAGGATGTGACCCTCTGAAAGCATCTTATTAACATCATGTAAGTGTCTACTCTAATGTCCCCAGAGAATAGTCTTGGCAGATTTCTTTCCCCAGACTATACATGGCTAATGGGCATCCTTACCTTACAGCTGTCAGTTAAAACCATGAGTAGCTGGCCTGAACTGGTCTGCTTTTTTTTTTTTTTGACTATATTAAATGATTTTATATTGTTAATAAAAGGAGACAATTAAAGGTTAAGTATTTAGCCATCCAGACCTTAGAAGAATGACTAATTATAAAGACAGTTTCAGTTTAATTCCCAAATTTAAATTTGGCATTCACAGTTATTAAAAGTGTAAAAGCTAAACTATAAACAACCCATTTTGTTTTTTGTCAAGTTTTAATCAGAATTTCGTTGTTTGGTAAGTGACCTGTTTTGTCTAATGGTCACAGCTGGTCTGGCCAATCAGTAAGGGCATTATTACTCTCACTGGAAGCTCAAACAGAGACGGAAAGTCCACTTAATTTAATTCAACAATTGTATGCTGAGTACATGCCATGTTTAAAGCAGGTGTGAGATCCAGTCCTTGCTGGCAAGAGAATGAAATCTTGAATAAGTAGCAATAATATTATGAAAAACGTGGAAGATCTCTAAGGAAGTTCAAGTGCCTAGGGCTCAGAGGGGAAGGAAGAAATCCCATCTTGTGAGGATAAAAGAGGTGGTATGGGCAATAGCAGTAACGCATGGGCTGTGTTGAGGAAACGCAAGACTCCAATCTGAGTGGCCTGAGATTTGCATTTTGGGAGTGACATTAGAGGACAGATGTGTTATCCTTCCATTTGTTCAGCCCCTAACAAGGCAACACTAATTTCAGATCAGGATCAAGATTTGCACCACCCCTTTAGAAAGAATGTGTCATGAATAGCTTGGAAATAAAATCATGTCATTTTGCTTTCCAAGCTGTAGTCTGGTGGGAGCCAACGAGATGCTGTTCTCTTCCCTAGCTCTGTCTCCATGTCTTCCCCCCATGCAGTACAATACTTAGGACTCCTCCTGATCTCAAAGGAACATCAGCATAATAAAAACTTTTATTGGAGTAAGAGTTTACTCCTCTCAAAACAATCCATATGTCATCTCTTTTGATCTCTATAACCAACCTTTCAGGGAACTGGGAGTGACATTTTAATGTCTAATTTTGCAGGTGAGGAAAGCAAACTGAGAGAAGAATAAAGCACATTGCCCAGACCATGCTGCTTTTGCCAAGAAGGCCACCATTCAAACCATCAACTGTCACTAAAAAACACCACGAAGCTGCCTCTCCTCACAGTGAGGCATGAAGAGGGTAGGTATACAAATATTTTGCAATAGAAACAATGTCGAAACCCAAGTAATATTCTTGTTCAAGCTTCTAGATTTCTTACGGGTAAATTTTAGGAAAAAAAAAAGAAATCATTAAATGCAAAACCAAAGAATCATAAAAGGACAATGAATAACAGTTAGTTGCAGAGAAGGTAAAATAGACATAGTTGGGTCAAGCAGATATTAAGTGTCTCTGATGTAATGCAACACTTAATGCATATGTTGTTTTTGGCCCAAAATGCTTAACACAAATTTATCGGGACTCTGCGTTGTACCTTCTACCTTATAGGAAACATAACAGATAGGGGAATAAATGGCACCAAGAGGAAGCAACCAGCCAAATCTGGAAGGTGGGGTGTTCTTGCAGGACAACTTTCTTGGCTTTCTAAACAGATGAAGGTCACAGATTGGAGGATGCGGTAGAGTGATGCTGGGATTGGCAGGAGGGAAGGATTGAACAGAGACCTAAGGAGACTCTCAGGTGCTCTCCTAACTGCAGTGATGATCTCATGGATGGCTGTGCCAGATTGTATGTTTTAAGTATGTGCAGTTTATTGTATGTCAGCTGCACTGTGATAAAACCTAAACTTTTCTGTACTGAAAGCTAAATGTGATCTTCCAGAATATGATGGTCACATTCCTATTTCAAATTCTTCAAAAAAACTGAAATTAAAAAAAAAATTTCTTCAGCACAACCGAAAATGCCCATTAAACGAAGTCTTGGGGCACCTGGGTGGCTCAGTTTGTTAAGCGTCCAACTCTTGACTTAGGCTCTGGTCGTGATTTCAGGGTTATGAGATTGAGCCCCATGTCGGGCTCCACATTCAGGGGGGAGTCTGCTTGAGATTCTCTCTCTCACTCTTCCCCAGCCTCTTTCTCAAATAAATAAATCTTTAAAAATTTTTTAAAAACAAAGTCTTAATGTTATAAAATAAAATAAAATAAAATAAAATAAAATAAAATAAAATAAAATAAAAACCATCTTAGTCAGTACAGTTGATGGTACTTAATGGTGTTGTATGGTGACAGATGGTAGCCACACTTGTGGGGAGCAGAGCATAACACCCTGGCTTATCTAATTACCACATAACATTTTGTGTAATCTGTACTTCAATTAAAGAAACATTAAAAAAACCCCAAAAATTCTGTTAAAAACATTGATGGTGGAAGTGATTCACAGAACTATAGAAATGCTCCTTTCGGTTCTGGATATCTCAGCCTCTCCCTCTGGACTGGTGTTTGCCTGGATTGTCCATTTCATCCCTTTGCCCACAGTAGGGAAAAATAAAGGACCAGCTCAGCTCCTTTGGAGAATCTGTGCCTCTTCGGGACACATAATTTCAGCACTTAATGTAGTCAGGCAGACTATTGTGAGGGTGTGCAGAAAATCATGGGGTTAGGTTTCAGGGGAGAAAGCAAAAATGAGCTGTCATTTGGAGACGCCCCACAAAATCCTGACCGGAAGATGGTAAAATGGTATGGGATATGCCCCTGGGGAGCTGAAAGGCTCAGTTTTATTTCAGTCTGAGCTCCTTCCAATCCCACCTTGTGCATCTATTTCAGGTGTTCTAGCGGATTGGGATGAATGCATACGCACCCGCAGAGGCCCTTTGAAAAATCAGATTTGCATAAGCCCACACAGTGCAGAGCATTTAAAAGATCCATCAATAAGTAGAATATTGCTCCTGCAGATAAAAATAAAAAAAGACTCTTTGAAATGTAGGGAACATATTACAAAAACCTAGATTTCAATAATGCTTTATAAGTTTTGGGAGATATCGCAACACCGATTTAGTTGTGACCTGCGTGGCAGCCATTCTGGTGACCTCCCCCGCTGAAAAACACGTCCGTTTCAACGTGCCAACGCCTGCGGTCGCGCACCCAAAGTCGCGAATAACATGCACTTTGAGTTATTTGGAAGAAGCTAAACACACGAACGCATTTTTGAATGTATTATTTTTTTCTAAAACAAATGCTTGTTTGATTTTCACAGCATCCACTTATAGAAGCAGTCCCTAAAATTGAAAGCTGACCGCAGACACTTTTCCTGATCCCATCGCATAATTCTTCTTAAGTTACCTGTTTGCCCAATAATAACTAACAGCCATCGTCTTAGTGCCAGTGGATTGATTCCTTTATTCCAATAGCATGGTGCCGACATTGGAGCTGACATGAGAAAACATTTTCAAATGAAACAGGGACCCTTTGGATTGCCCAGAATGCAGATTGATTTTCCTTTCTAGTCTTTGCTAATAGATTCAGGTGCCCATCGGATGTACTTTGGGGGGACTCTCGCTTACTAAATGCAGGCTGAGGCACGTGTGTAAACACACATGTGCAAAAACAATTCTCAGATCTGCTCCGAGGTGAACTGGCCTGTTTCTAGTTGGCACATAGCCTTCCCCCTCAGGTAAGAACCTTGTCTGTTTCTGAGACAAGTCACTTTGAGGCTTTCCTTCCCTGGCCCCCTGCTGTCCCATTACCACCTGGGACCTTGCTGTGGTTTCTCGGACTTGGCTCAAGGGCAGACATGATGGGGACAGCTGGATGTGACGTGCAGGTTAGAGGTAGAGCTGACAGCGATGTGTGGCTGTCCAGGGCCGTGGAGAACGCTGACCAGTGAACTTCCCTCCCCTGACTCATGTCCCCTGGGGCGACACTGTGCCCCTGCAGGCCCTTCCATGGGAACTGATTGGACCAGTGGGAATCCACAAATCTACTCCGTCACTGGTGCCTGGTTGGGATTTTTCTCCCAGAATAGGGAGAGGGTAAAGCTCTGTGGGCCCTGGATTAAAAAAAAAAAAAAAAAAAGAATGGATTTTCACTGCCAGGTTGACCAGTGGATTTGGAGACCCAGTAAATTAGTGTGAAAGCTAGATGCCCGTGAGCCAACCCAGGATGGAAACTGTGCCAACGGCGGGAGCTTCTTGCATGAGCAGGGAGAATGATGAAGCCGAGAGAGTCCCCAGTGCCTCCACTCTCCTGGGGCTGGCACGGGGAGGCGGGCGTGGTGGAGCCTTAGGATCCGGTTCAAGGATTTCAGCTTCATTCCTGCATCATAAGCTGCCGGTCATTGCACGGAATAGAAGTGCACAAATAATTTTTGTGGCACTTTTTCTTTTCTCTTTATAAACTTTTCCACCAAATGAGCTGTCTCTGCACCTTAACGTTTAGGGATAGTTTGCAAGATGTTGGTATATGCAACCCAGCTCCCTGAGCAATCCTAAATCCTAGAGTTTATTGATAAGCGATTTGCAAAAATAGAGCATTAATCTTCTTTGAAAACAAATTGGCAACGTGCTGAAACTGAAATGATATAATAGAATGATATTTTCTTTGTTATATCGGCATTATATTTATTTTTAACTACAAAGCGAGTGTTTACTAGATACCAGAATTTTAATGCCTGTTGATAGGTTTATACACCCAGGTGAGACATGGGTCTTCTGAGGGAGCCTGCTCCTATCTTCTCGAGGACAGATAATTAAAGAGATAACTCAAGGTGTCTGGATTCCAAGAAAAAATAGAAAATTATTTCTTGCTTATCCACACGTTTATGTATGTCCACAATATATTCCTGGGCATATTATGTGTCTGCAATGCACAGTCATTGGAAAGCCGATTTTCAGACAATTTTGCTAGTGCCACAAATTTACAGTCCTAAGCTCTGTATTTAATTTTGATTTCCGTGGTCTTTTCCACGGGCAGGCATATTCCTTGGCCCCAGGAACAGGTTTTGACCTTTTCAGCTCTTTTATTCAGTTTGACATTAATTTTTTCTTCTTTATTCTTAACAGGTTTTCATTGTATTTAGTGAACAATACAAGGGCCCTGGGGGCCAAAATAAACCCATAAAGTGCCCATGAATTTTAACCAAAGACTTACAGCACTACATGATTAAAAGCTTTAAATTCTCAAAGAGCAACATGATGAATCCAGTACCACGGGGTTGAGTGGCTTCACACTGGCTCCGTTTGCTGGTATTGTTATTTTCCTTGCTTAGATTTGATTTGTTGGAATGATGATTTTAGTTTGCACAGTTAATGTGAATCTCCCTCTGCAATTGCAAAAATGTCTTAACTACTTCAATAATTTTTTTAAAGATTTTATTTATTTATTTGACAGAGAGAAACACAGCCAGAGAGGGAACACAAGCAGGGGGGTGAGAGAGGGAGAAGCAGGCCTCCTGCCCAGCAGGGAGCCCAAAGCGGGGCTTGATCCCGGGACTCCGGGATCATGACCTGAGCCGAAGGCAGATGCTTAATGACTGAGCAACCCAGGCGCCCCAATATATATATATTTTAAACTACTCCTATCTGACTTTGTGAGGAAAAGAATACAAGCCGAAGACAGGCCCATGAAGACGGATTCACACACCTGGGGCTACTACTGTGAAGGTGGACATAAAAATTCTTTTCAGTTTATTGTATGGTTCGTAGAAATGAAGGCAGATGGTTTAGATGGTTTTCTATTCTGGTTTTTTTTTTTTTTTCCGGCTCTGCTGCAGATCTCTAGGAGCCTAAACTTCTCCTTGATGGGCCATCTCAGTGCTAAAGTTAAAAAGTATGTGCAACAGTTTCTAGCCCAATTCAACTTCCCCACTTTCTCTTTTGCCCGTTCTTTGCGCAAATAGAGAAAATCGACTTTGCGCCTTCTCTGTGATACTGCTTCAAATACCCATAGGTTCCTATGAAGGTAGGAACCTTCTGCTTCACTTCCCCCAGTTAAAACAGTCCTATTATCATTAATCTTTCGTCACAGAGCCTGTTTAATGTCGTCACTGTAAAATGCTGAGCCCCCAAAGCGCTACAATGTATATGTGAATTGAATAGTGGTTTCGCTTCCTGCCTCATCGCATTATTTGGAAGAGAGAACGGTAGTTGTTCCCATCTCTGTTTACCCTTTTTAATTGCTCAAAATTTATCTTCAGCTTGCAATCGGTGAGGACTTAACAAAACCATCTTCCTGCCTTGGTCTCCCTAACTTTTACCCTGACTTTGAATGGATGCCTAATTTTTTTGAGGCTAAGGATGTTAAGATGCATCTCTCTTCATTGGTTTTTATCCTTGACCTAATTTGTCTGGCAAGTTCAAAGTTCTTTGAGATAGGCTGCAGAACGCCAAGTAAATGTACGTTTTCAAAGTCAGGATCTCTTTCCAAATGTCACTTAAAACAAAATGGATTTCTTTTGCTCTAGTTAACTACTGGTAGAAAACTAAAGATGACATACTGAACAATCTATTTGTGCTCTAATTCTATAACATGTTGGTACCGTAGAGTTAGAAGTATGATATTTCGGCTACATGCTGTGATTCATCTCTGAGGGAAAGGAGAGATATCCTGGGCCACAGACATGTGTCTCTGATATCAGTATGAAGCTATTTCAAACATAAATTCTGCCCCAACGTATTTTTCACTAGGTCCGGCAGCTGAGCCTTTGCTTATCACGTTACCATGTAATTTCCTCTATCTACAGACTGACTCTCTGAAAACTGGGAATCATGTGAAAAATAATGAACTTCAGGTATTTCTTCCTCTTCTCCCTCTTGGTTCAGCTGCTGACAAAGATATTCTTGGGGCCACAGGTATCAGACTAGGCAGTTTTCATAGCCGAAATTCATATCATAGGACTTTGAGAAGGACCAAAATTTCAGACTGAAAGATCACTTTCTCTTCATCAGTGTGTCAATACCCTACCTTTTCCTGGTGTTGTTATTCTTTTGGGGAAACTGGGGATGAGTTCTAAGACTATTCCACTCGAATGGCCCGAAATATTAACGTGGGGCTGCTGGCTATTGAACCACCGCAGAGAAATAACCAAAGATTAATAAACGTGGCTCAATTTCGTGGTTGTGGTTCTTGGGCAAGTCCTTCCTTGCAGTATTTTGAGTGTACACAACAGCTGCAAGCTTAAAATGAAAGGTTTTTCAGCTTCACCTCTTAGCCTCTGTAATATTTCAGCTGAGCCTGCCTGAGGACTTCCTTTCTTCGAGGGAAATAATAAACTATGATGAGTCTGCGATAACAGCTCTCATTTCCACCACCGTCTTATTTCTAAGAAATGGAACAATAGCTCCTTTTATTGCTGAGAACAGGACCCTTCAGAGCAGTGGCATCGAGATCCCGGAGCTGGAATGGGGCTTCCTTTGCATGAAGTGCTGCAAAGGTCATGCAGAGACATCCTGAGTCGCCCTGGATGCTGCTGATGGTGTAGTGACACTCCTCTCTTTCAGCACATGGTGACGTGCACTCTAATGAATGTGTCTCAAAGCAGAGCTACTGGGCCTACAGGATCACCAGATGCCTCCCAGGGTCCCTGTGCCTATCCCTCCACCATTGCTTGTTTGGCTGGGAAAAAAGATGATATTTATTTTTGTGCTGTTTTGTGACATTTTCTCATTCATTTTTAGACACACTCTTTCAAAGAAAGACACCCCTTGCTCTAAAACCAGGTCTATGGAGGACGGGTCAGGTTTTAGTGCAAAAAATGAGTAATTTGTATTTCACAAGCCATGCCCTTCCTCATATGCCTGCCAAGCCAACTGGGTCTATAGATCTGTGCTATGAAGTGGCAACCGAACTGCCAGGATACGGGAGTAAACAGCCACCACCAGGAGCTACGTCAGGGCTGAAAGATCTCGGGAAGCAGCCACATCATCCCTCAAGTGCAAGGTCGCTAAGCAGAAGTTCAAGATTGACAGCTGCTGTTGGCTTTTTCCTTACTGGGAAGTCACGCCAGTTTTCAGGTGTATACTAAGCCTGAGCAGATAACTGTCATCTAGAGTCATCGGTTCTGGGTCACAGACGTGAGCCTTTCAGAGTAGTGACTGAGCGCATTTCTTTGTGTGGATTGTCCCATCCTGAGCCAATGCAGGTACTAGTGATGTGGAAATCATTTACGCATTCTAGTGACTGGCCTGGTAGAATGGATACTGTTGAGCCCTGCCCAGATGTTGCTGACCAGGCCAGTGCTCCTGTCCCCCAGCTGCTGTCAGTGTTGGCCACTGATGGCTCACAGCTGCTTTTTTTTCTAATGAATTACAATAGCCCCCAACCCAAAGAGATGCCTGGGAATTTCCTCCCTATATGTGAACTCCACTGCCCTGGAGGGGGGCTGTCTCTAGCAAATGACTGTGAAGTTCCAGCTCTCCTACCTGAAGGTGAGATGCTCTAGAACTTTCAGTGGGTTAAAGGTGAAGTTGGGCTAAAGGTGAAAATACCTCTGTGCTTAGCTTCTTCCCTGCCCTATCCTGCTTCTTTTGCTCCCCAACAGGTTCCTCCTATAGGCACCATCTCAACAGATTGCTTCCTTAAGAATCCCTGTCTTAGTCTCTGCACAAGAGAACATGACCCAAAACACGTAGTAACAGTCTGCTATTGTGACACACTAACATTCATAGGACAATTATAATAATTTGTTTCTTGTATATTCTAAAATTTATGCTCATAGAGTCCATCTGGTAAAATGCAGATATATGTTTATAATGTAAATCGGTAATTCCACTCCTAGGTATTTATCCCAGAGAAATGAAAACATATGTCCACAAAACCCTTTGACGAAAACATTCATAACAGATTTATTCCCAAAAACCCAAACCTGGAAACCCAGACGCCCATCAATAGAAGAATGGAAATGTAAACTGTGATGTGTTTCTAAAATGGAACCCAACTTAACAACAAAGAGAATGAACTACTGGTGCAGACAATAACAGAGGTGAATCTCAAAAACACTACAGAGAATGAAAGAAACCAGATGCAAGAAAGTATACACTATGTGATTCCAGCTAAATGGAAGTCTATAGCAGACAAAACTAATCCCGAATGACACAAATCAGATCAGTGATTACTTTGGAGAAGAATGTGGAAGTGACTAGAAAGGGGCAGGAAGAAATTTCTGAGGTGATAGAAATGTTTTTGCCTTGATTTGCATTCATCAGAACTGATTGAAAAACACACTGAAGATCTGAGCATTTCACTGTGTGTAAATTATGCCTCAATTTAAAAAAAGCAGATGTGAGAAATGCATCCTTTTCTGAGTTTTGCTTATTTTGATCATAAACTTGTGTTGAACAGGGACTGCGGTGAAGGTAGCGCAGAGTGAATCACCAAAGTGATTGGTTCCATAGGCCCCTTACACAGCTGTTCTACAGAGTGCTCCATTTGGGTTCAATTTACTTCAGGTTACCTTTGGATTAAAAGAGAGAGAGAGAGAAAGAGAAGGGGCTGAGAGAAAGGAGAGAAATAGTGCTGATTCTCTTGATTGCATTAAAAAATGAATGTAACGTAGGTCACTCTTCTTGATGACACTTTATTTGCAAAAATATAAAAAGTGTCATCATCATTCATGCATTTTCGCCTATCAAACATTTGTAGTTTCCTTGTAGCATTGCAAGTACTGAATCAGTTGCTAGGAATATGAAAAAAAAATAGTTCATTTTCTCAGCCTTAAGAATGTGTTGAAGGAGTTGATTGTAGTTATCGTGGCCACAATCCTGGATGGACCAGGGTGGAACAAAGTTCTCTCCTGGGCTCAGCAGATGTTGAATGGACAGAGATGGAGAGCCCATCTGGGGGCACTAGGACAAGCTCCCAAAAGGAGGTGATAAGTGAAACAAGACACCCGAGGCTTTAGTAAACACAAGAGATAGCATGGTCCTGCTAAGCGTAGGACAACTCTGGATATAGGCAAGCCTACTCAAGAGATTTGCTCCAATATACTCAATCACCTTGGCAACTGGCTTGTCCTTCTTGAGCCGCAACCTCATTATATCTAATTTGGGATAATAACACTTGCAGTGTTATTACAACATCATACCTAGTTGTTGTTATTGTTGTTGTTGTTGTTGTTGTTGTTATCTGGGAAAGATGATTAAGTCATGATCATCTATTAATGCTTTGCTTTATCAGATTAGCACTCTAGTCTGATAGAAGCAAAGATCACTGGGGAACTTTCATTTAGGGGCCAAAGATCAAATTTCTTTCTTTGTCTTATCCAACTTCTAGAGGACCCCAGCTTTCCTTGGCCCATAGCCCCTCACTCCATCTTCATGGTAGTACAGCATCTTCAAGCCTCTCCCTATCTCTCATCTCTGCTTTCCCTACAAGATCTCCTTTCTCTCCACTTTGTCACCACATCTATTACAGATTCTGGGGATCAGATGTGGATGTCTTTGCAGAGGGGGTGACATTCAGCCTATCACAGGATATACGTGAATTGTCTTGAGAACTTTTTGGAAAATATGAGAAGCTGAGAGGCAAAGTTGGTGGGACCGAAAGGATGAGAGGCTGATTGGGGTCAGGGAAAGCTCACTGAGAGGAAGCCAGAGCTGAGGGCATGAAGCAGCCTCATGCTGACAAGCTCAGCTCTGTGCTTCAGGGATCCAGCGCTGCTTAGGGTACAAGATGGCTTGCAAGGGTCTGGGAACTGGATGGAGGTGAGCCGTACCTTGGAAGTCAGTGAATGGGCAGGCGAGGTATGAACTAGAAATTTCCTCAGTTTCTTAATTGTGCCCAAGATGAATTCCATGCTTAGTCACCATAATGAGGTGGGAGATTTAAAGAGAAGGATAGGAAGAAAAAAAGGAGTATGAGAGGAGAGGCATGGATTTCTTGTCTTCAGAGTTTTGGCAATGGGTAAACATGAAAGGAAAATAACTTTCATGGGACTTATTTGTAATTACTGACTTTGAAATTCCTTTACATATTGCAACACTGAGGGCAGTTTAGACTGGAAACATAAATATTTTATTAAAGAGCAAACAATTCATCAACAAACCTGATCGCAAGAAGATCCCCTCATTATGAAAACACTGGTAAGTTATTTGTTTACAAGGCATGATCTTCTTGATATGCACCTGTTTTCTTTATGAATTGAGGGATTAGATGGGTCAAGAAAATCGTAAAGAACAAAATCCTTATTATCAAGCTCTTGAGGTCATTTTATATTCAATACAATAATTTGAACAGCATTTTTACAAGAGATAAGGTAGCTTATGCTTGCTTTTTCTAATAATCAGAAGTCAAACATAAATTTAAAGCTTTCTTCTGGCGAACATTCATTACTTTAAGCGCCTCAAAGAGTAATGTAGATTGATTTATGATCTCAGCATCACCTGTAGATAAGATGGGACGGATGCTTCTCAAGCCATACAAAATGCTCTCTCCTCTCACTTGAAGATCCTACAATTCTCAAGAAGACCTGGCATTTTTTCTGAGTTATCCAGGCAAGAAGTACTAAGTCCTAGAACACAACAAGTTCTGGCTAATGACCGTCTAGACTCTATGAGGAGCAAATTCTATTAGGCCAGTTAACATATTAAATACTTGACTTGGAAAAGAACCAATATGAGTTTATAGAGAATATACTCATATATTTAGAAATTGTAGCAGTATAGGATGTATCTCATAAGGTCACACTTGCTGAATTTAAGTCTTTCTCTATTGCAGAAAAATTAAAGAAAAATTCAGGAAAATTGGCCTGAAATACTTTGATGACAAAAAATTTATTAAAATTGGCAAACAGGGCAAGATTTGGGCATCCTGTTAAATGGATACATGATATTGCTTAGTCTGTAGGAGATCTGGTCCTAGGTCCAGCATGTATAGATTTATATTGATTTTATTAATTAAAACAAAGCATTCTCATTAAATAGCTTAATGGATGATAGCACTTATAAAACTGTCAGTATTATTTTCAATTCCAGGTTTGAAATTGAAGAGAATATCAAAAAGTGGAGTTGCGATCAAAAGAGAAGTGGTCAAGTGGTTATTTTGACGATCGATGGTGGAGCCTATACATCAACACTCTTAAGGCCCAAAGCAGCAGAAGACTGGGAAAGGTAAATGAGCAAAAAAGAAAATGACAGTCCTAGTGGCCCACAGTTGACCATGTATCTTTTTTTTAAGGCTCAATATTTAGATTTTATAAGGACATCATCAGATAGGAATTAAGTAACCATTCTCAACAGGGGAACAGTGATGATGACTTAAAGACTTTACCATATTTATGGGGCAAGTGTGGGAATATATTGCTAATTTCCTTCAAGTTTTATAGTGGGATGTTAAGGTTGCAACCAAGCCTCACAGGGGATTTAGCTTCTCTTTGATCTTACAATTCAATGTACGCCTAATTAATGGGAGCAGAAAGTTACTAATAGGCCAAAGCACACCCTGATAAAATTCGGCTGATCCTTCTGGATGAATGAGCTTGTTGGTAATTATTATTATTTCTGTTCCAGTTCTAGCAGTTCCAAAACAGTTCAAAAAAATTAAAAAGATGTAAAGGATTTTATAATGAGTATCTTGTATCCTCAACCAAACTTAAGAAATAAAGTATTATAAGTAGAGTTGGAAACTTTGTATAAATCTTCTAGAGCCATGCTTTCCCTTCCCCTCCTCTCATTTCTCTTTAGTTACCTGTATATGTACATCCTTAACATAAACATAGTATTGTTTGGCACAATACTTAAACTTTATATAATTAGAATTATATTACATGCATCCTTTTGTTTTTCTCACTTAACATTATGTTGTAGGAAATAATCATGTTGATAACTTTGCTTCTATTTTACTTTTTCCTTGTAACTTAAAAAAATTAGCTTTATTGAGATAGAATTAACATGCCATACAATTCATCCAGTGAAAGCATACAACTGAATTTTTTTGGCTATATATTCACTGGGTATGCAGCCTTCACCACAATCTAATTTTTAGAACATTTTCACTCCTTTTCCCCTAAGCCCCCTGCACCCCTGAGCAGTCACTCTTCCTCACCTCTAGCTATCTACTACATCTTGTCTATATAGATTTATGGGTTCTGGGTGTTTCTAACATACAGATTTATGTCATTTGGCCCTTTGTGTCTGGTTTCTTATCTTACCATAATGCTTGCAAGTCTTATCCATGCTGTAGCATGTATCAGTTCTTTATTACTTTTTATGGCTGAATAATATTCCATTGCATGGATATACCACACCTCACTTATCCATTCATCACTTGGATGGTGTCCACTTTTTGGCTCTTATGAATAATGTTCCCATAAACATTCATGTCTAAGTCCTTTGTGTGAATATAAGTTTCATTTTTCTTGGGTAGACACCTAGGAGTGGAATTGCTGGGTCCTAGGGTAACCACGTGGGAAACATTTTGAGGAATTCCTTAACTGCTTTCCAGAGTGGCTATACCATGTTACATTTCTACCAGCGATGATGAGGACTTCCATTTCCCCACAACCTTGCCAACATTTCTTATTTTCTGCCTTTTTGATTACAGCCATCTTAGAGAGTGTGAAGTGGGATCTTGTGGTGCTGTTTCATTTTTGAATGCCGCATAGTATTCCATTTTGTTAAAAAAATAATTTTCCTGTTAATAGATACTTAGATTATTTCTTCCCTTTCTTTTTTGCCCCAAGTAAACCTATGCATATAATTTTACAAAGACTTTTTTGTGTACCTTTAGGAATCTATTTAGGATTGGAATTTCTGGCTCATGAGGATGCCTATCTTCAACTTCATGAAAAACTGTGGTAATTATTTTTAAGTGAAGAGTGAGTATAATTAGTAGATTTAATACTTTCACAGTAAGATGGGTAGCAGAAGTTTGGATGGGCTCATGAAAAGAATTTTCTTCTCTTGCTAATGTCTTGCTCTTTGTCTATTTCTTCACAGTGACTTCCTTGACTGAAAAGCTCATGATGCTTTCAAAAGGGGGGTTTTGCTTTGCTTTGTTTTATTTTTGTTTTCAATTTTCTTTTATTGCCTCAAATTGAGGCTTTAATAAAACACCATTAAGGGACAAGGCTGTACTTCGCATTGTTCTTTATCATTCCTTGGATTCGGCAACCGTATTTGCAGAGCATTCAATAGTCTGAAAGTTTTCGGCAGATTGCAATGCAATTGGAGTTCTTGGAGCTAAGCCCACGTCTATCCATACAGAATGAGCAGATTATGGCAGGGTGGATGTCTTTGTTGAGCTGTCTTAGGAATCGATCTAATCGGCCACTTAAATCATTCCCCCGCAGAGATCGATGTGGAGGTGGCTGAAGGGAGCAGATGGCCTGCCACAGTCCAGGGGGATCTGAATGCAAACTCTCAGGCACTGGACTATTCCCGTAAGCAAGTGGGTGCACTCAGTTTATCTACACTGTATGCTGGGTCTCTCACGGGGCTGGAAGGCATGCCATCGGGACCCAGCGTTTGGGGAAACTTTGGAGAAATATGGGGTTATGGGAATCTGTTTCTATCTTCTAGAAGTGTTAATCATTGCATCTCAAGATGTTTACAATATGCTCTGCAAGCCTATTATTACACAGAGGTTATGTCTGTGAATTAGACTGTCATCTAAGATAAGCTGTGTGGCTTTTGGTGCTATATTCTTCTCCTATAGAATGTATCTGTATGTATAACACACATAAAAAATCTTGGGGATGGTCTAGCTTCTTTTTTTTTTTTTCCCAGAGAAAATAGTTGGTAATAGTGACCTGAGTAAATATAAAAGATAAGACACATCCTACCATGTACTTATAATTCCCAACTTCCCCAATAGAAAAATGGACCTGCTTTTTATTCTAAAATCTTGAAGGCAAGTATATTCAGAAAAGGTAGTTACCTTTTATTTATTAGGTCATTTAGAAAAATGAAAGCTTCACCACTCTTGGCTATGAAGAGTGTGTAAGTGTGTGTAGGATTATCTATGAAGAGCCATGGTTTCACCAGAGTCAAACTATCAGGAGATAATGCTTTCTTTAGACATAGTACCTCCTTCAAAGAGAAACATATGGGAAATCAGTTATAGCCTACCTGCTGAAAATCCAGGATTGAAATCTCAAGCCTTGAGAAGTTATAATATATCATAAGAGAAGGTGAGGTACATGAAACATTTCAATTCTGTGGCTCTTAAGGCAGGGCGGGGAGGAGAGAAATGGGAAGGAGCTTGCCCATCCCAACCCACTGCCTTATTTCAATCATTGAATCAAATGTGAAGCAGTTACAGTAATATTTCTGAGAAGACCAAATTTCAAATACGATTGTTCTAATATTTTGTGATAAATAATCATGACATTTAAGAATGTCTTCCTTCTGGCTGCTGGGTAGTATGGTCAATCACCTTGGATATTAAGAAACAAAATTACAAAACCATAAAGTATTTTTCAACAGGCAATAAGAGAAAATCAAAATACACACCTGGCCCATTTAAGCCACAGACCATTACTTCCAGAACGCTATATATCATCCCACGGAGTAGGGAGGAAAAGCTGCATGCTGGCCTGCCTCAGCCCTGTGTTAGGTATTCGTTGTTGCAATTATGCTTTAGCTTTGGCTCTGGGGGAAAGGTAAGATTTTATTTTTATTTATTTTTATTTTATTTTATTTTATTTTTTATTTTATTTTATTTTATTTTATTTTTAATTTTATCACTCCAACCCTCCCTGCCTGGTTTCAGAAAACCAGGAAGCTACTTCATTCATTTGATAAATAAGTATAGAAGAGCATGTAGGCTAGGTCAGACACTGAGCTGATTAAGGAGATGTGCTAATATGCAGAAGAAGTGATCCTTATGTCCAAGGTCTTTAGAGTTGAGTAAAAAGGGGCAGATGTTTGCTGATAACGAGGGTAGTAAGGTACTCCAGCGGGCTACTGAGGGGGGCACCCTCATCTCTAGCTTAGCTACGGGATCAGAGCTGAGAGCTATGCGCAAGGTTCTCAGTGGCGTAAATCCACATGGGCCTGGGGTCCGTGGTGACCCGGCGGTAGGTAGTTCCATTCATTGCTTTAGCAGCTGGGGGTGGATAGAAGGTACGACTTCATATATCATAGGCCAGTGCAGCTGGAAGCTTCTCGAGGGGCAAAGAAATTTTCACATGGCTTCTGGAGTTAACGCATTTGGGTTTGAATACTGGGCTGTCACTAATCTGTGACCTTGAGAAGTGAAATCAAGCTGAAGGTCAACTTTTGCTCCTAGCACAATAAATTAATAATAAATGTTTCACCTCTTTCATAGAGCAGTGAAAAGGATAAACTTCATCGATATCCTAGTGTTTTTCAAACTGGTCTTATAAACCCGGGGAATGACTGTAATTACTGTGGACCAGTAATTTTACTTAATGGTGAGTGATCTACAACATTTTAAAATAGAAAATGATGAGGCTTCTCGTGGGAGATAACAATATTCAATGAAACTTTAAAATAAAGCCGGAGACTTAAAATATTTTATGCTTGCCTGCCTTTTGGAGCTGCTATCCTCTTGCCCCAAGGATCTACGTCTCAGGGCATCTGGGAGGAAGAATCTGAGAAGTGCAGTTTATGGAGGCACTGGGTAAAAGGTACGGTGGTGTTCAACAGGTGGTCCTCATGCTTCGCATTATCATTTATTGACAGGTCATCCTCTCCACGCAAGAGCTGCCCTTTGGCTACAGACTTGGCTTTGGAGTTGGTCACTGGTTTTACCTACATCTACATTTGCATTTACAAAGAGTTCTTAATTTGTCAAAAACATGCAAAAGAACTGAGATCAAACTGAAAGCAGCGTTTAGATGAAGGCAGTCATACGGTGCCTACCTACAAATGAGGTGGGATCGGGATCAAAGGACAGAAACCCTCAGGAACCAGGATCAATAAGAAAATCTACAACTAAGAAACAGTTCAGCCAAGCCCTGAAAGAGGCTTAGGGTTTCCACTTGAGGTTAAACGGGGCAAGTGGAGTTGGGCGTGAAGAGGGACAAAAGGGCAGGGGCTGGGCTGCAAGATGAGGGGCCAGTCCTCAAACTTAGAAATCAGGGTTGAATCCAAGAAGGACAGGAAAGGCAGACATGGTCTGTGATGCCATTCATAGAGTCACAGAGACGTTCTGCGGCAGGAAACGTGACGTACTCTTCAGGTCATCATCGCTCACACCCAGGAGACTTGTGGGCAGTGGAACAGGCAGGACATGCAAAGCTCGTTGAAGGGTGGCAGAAATCATTAATGTGAGGCAACCTGCTCCCCCGGCTGGACTCTGTCTCTACTTGGACACCGACGGAGCGGCAGCGCCGACAGAGCGAGCGCGAAGCAAAGCTGACATCTTAGCGAGAGGCTCTTGGAACACGAGTGCCACGTAATGATGTGGCACCTCGATGGCACCTGTTTCTAGTCAGAACATCCTGGTTCAATATTTTATCACAGCTTGTCATAAATAATCCATGAAACAAAACTCAGGAAGTAATACTGGATTTGGAAAAGTTTTCTCATCTCGGAAGTCGTGGCAGCAATTTTCATTTTCAAAGCATCTAATCCATTTCTTAATTATGCATGAAGACGAATGTGACGGCTGTACTATTTAACACTATCAAGTGTTGGAGCAGTGGAAGAGACTTGGTTAAATAATGAGGGCGCAGGGTAAGGGGCCAAGTGACAACGTGCAGGAAACCCAATGCAAATGCCAGCCCCGGGTTTTACGGGAAAACTGGGGGATTAGCCTCAATTCCACATGGCTCTCCTTTGCGTGGGTTGTTCATTTTCATTGTTCTCAGGAACATTCTCTGCTTTGATTTGTGAGTGTTTACCAACTGGCCACTGGGGAAATGGTGAAGTAGATGCATTTTGGTTATGGTGATGTCCTTTTTCCCTTTGTGTCCTCACTGAAGACCCTCACTCTTTGTCGGGGCTCGGAACACCTAGGTAGCCTCAGATGCCATGTGTAATTGGAAAAAACTCGGATCAACACAAGCCTTAATTTATTATTAGCAACCTCGGGCCTTTGAGCTCCTATCCAGGAATTTGAGCATTCAGCGGGGAATAAGAGGTCAAGCTCCCCAGGATCCTAAGCCAAGGGACTAGGATGGGAACATCTGGGAAGGTCTGAGCGCCCACCCCTCCTCACATGGGAGTAAACTGAGGCCCTAGGAAACTGGTGTCCAGACGTCAGTCCCAGCTGTCAAGGCACTAAGCTGGAACCGGGACTCAGTTACCCTTCGTGTCATCCTCATGGCATCTCAGACTAGAGTTCCCTGATTAAAGCAAAGACAGCTTTAGATAGGAACTTTGCATTAAGTCATTCTCCTATTAAAGAAGAAATGTATGGAGACCCTGTTCTGTGCCAGGTACCTACAAGACATAGGGGATACCCAGTGAACAAGACGCCACCCTAGCATCCTGGAAGCTTATCCACTCCCAAGCAAATCATTTCTTTCTTTCTTTCTTTTTAAATTATGTTCAATTAGCCAACATATAGTACATCAATAAATCATTACTTAATCACAATTGTGGTGAGTGGGAATCACGAGTGGTGCTGACTCTATTCTGAGACAACTAAATGGACCTTTCCCCGAAACATCCATTCAGCAAGAGGGGATTCAACAGCTCTCATCAAGGGGGGACTCAATCATGCAAGCTGATAACCTCCCATATCCACTTAACAAGTGAGCTACAAGGCATCCCGCTACCCCGGAAGAATCACTGTGCTTTCGAAAGAGGCCAGTATCCCCAGGAGATCATTCACAACCCTGGCAGGATATTTTCATTTTCGGTTTGTTTTCACAGCTGCTGGTGGAGAGAAGCTCTCTCTTAGTGCATCAGCTACATTTACTAAACAGTGCCCTGACGCACAGTTGTCCCACTTCATCTGCCTGTCGCTAGGATTTCCGAAACGATGTGAAAAAGTTGAATTCCATCTGACATATTCGAAATCATTGCTGATTTGTTGACGTTCTCCCAGTTGTCTGGGTGGCAACAGTCAGATGTTCCCAAGCACACTTGTCAAAAGAGCCCGCTGAGCGAGAGAGGGCCGGGCAAGCTGAGGGGGACCCTTAGAAGCTTGTAGAGCCAAAAAAAAAAAAAAGAAAAAAAAAAGGTTTTTGATATAAACCAACTCAGAAAAGAAATCTACAAATATCCCGTAATACACAGATGACTTCCTGCTTCCCCTACTTTGCTGAGGTTGACTCCACCTCTTGTGAGACCAAAGGAACAGGTGAAGATCCGTGGATCAGACTTCCGTGTGGAGGAGGATGCTGTGTCCCAGTGAGCGGTGCCCTGGGATGGGCCCCTGACTCCCACCGCCCTACACGCTGAATCCTTAAGACTTAAATTGACACTGCTCTGTCTCAAAGCAGATACTCTGAAGTGCACACACACACATGCACGTACACACACACACACACACACACACACACACACCACTGCAGTTTCCTAATTGAATCCAAAATGTAAGTGCTTTGTTGTTTAAAAGGACCTTGCTATCTTGATAAGAGAAACTAATGAGATGCCCTTTCCAGAGCTGGTCACACAATAACCCTAGTGACAAGGACCCCTATCAAGAAATAAAGCAGAAGATAAATGAGATTTTTCTAATATCCATTTCACCCATTGCTCACAAGTGTCAGGCAGTGGGATTCTATTTGTCATGAGGTGGGAGAGAGGAGACATGCTTTCGTAAAGAAAGCCTAAATAGCAGCATGCGATTTTCAGCCACAGGGAAACCTCTTTTGTCACCTGGTAGAAATAAAAGCAGGGCTTGGGTCTGCGGGGCTGAGAGGGGATGGTTGTCCACATTTCTGCATTTTTTCCCCTCAGGGCTGCCCAGGCACAGGAGATAATCATTTGAAAGACAGGTGAGAAATATTATTTCTGACTATGGACTGTATGCGTCTACTATTTATAACGTATTAAATGGTAACGGTGTTGAATGTTCAAAATGTAAATGGAGACTACGAAATTGCCACTTAAGACTCATGCAATTTAGAATTTTCAGAAGCTACATTAAGACATAAAATACAATACAGAAGTTCAATTTCAGGCCTAAGAGAAGGCTGGGTATGTTTACAGGAAGTCCCAGGCTCTTTTCCCTAGAAGGTACTCCACAGGGATTAATATCTATATAGTTCCATAAGATGGATGATTAATAAAGTAGAATACTGGACAAAAATCATCCATAGAAACCAAGAAAATATTTAAATCTCTGTGGTCCCACTTTGTGAAAATTTGCATTTGGAAGAATGACATAACTCTCAGTCATCTGACCCTGCAAAGCGCCCACTGGAGTGAGATGCTGAGAGGTTCACGTGTCCTCCTCCCAGCCCTGATCAACATTGCAGTGGAGGTATCACCGTGATGGTTAAAATATTTTTTAATATTTTACATTTCAAGACTTTCTAATCTGCAGACTCAGAGGGCTGTGGCGGCTCCAATTCTCACAACTGCTGTTTACTGAGGATGCAGATGAAGAATGGATGTCCTTGTTCTTTGAGAGGGGGAGTCGCTGCCAGGCTGGCCTAGAGGCAGTCCACCTAGAGTGACAGGCCTGCGGGGTGGGGGGAGCGCTGGGGAGCTCAACACGCACCCCTTCCCTAGCTTCTGGTCTACCCAGAGAGGGCAGCTCTCCACCTGCACCTCTACTGTCCACAGAGCCGCTGGGAAAAAGAAGGATTTTGAGCCAACGTTAATTTACCCTTCTGGGAACTTTTACTATGCCTTTTGCTATTTTTAGAGGAAGTCTATCTTTTTAAAATAAGCATTTCTTCTCCAAGATTCTTATATATTTTCATATTGTTGGTGACCTCTAACAGGGTAGAGATAAGCAAGCTGGGAGGGGGACAACACAAATGCTATCTTCTAACAGATTTTCTTTTTCAAAAGAGCTAAAGAACAAGCACAAAGGATTCATTTGCATTTCAATAAACACTTTCTCTCTCTAGTTGTTTCCGCGCTAGAAAGACACCCTCAGTCTGGCTGTGACATCATTATTTAATGCGGGCAACCATGCAAGGTTCCCAGTCTGTTTGGTAGCATAAATTTTAAGGTACTCTGAGTTCGACTTCGCGACTTTGCTGGAGAAAAGATTCCTAGAGTGGTGTGGACAGTGTGACCTGTCTGAAGTCCCTTTTTTTCTATCGCTACAGTGACAAGATAACTGGGCAGTACTGGTGAAGGAGAGAAACTTGTCTCAGATGATAAATAGAAAAACCAACAATTCTGGGGCTCATAAATATCCTTGCCAAGGCAAGAGGAATCCCTTCTTTTTGCTGTTCCATCTATGTCTAGCAGGCTTCCTGTTGTCTTTTTTTATCCCGGGATGGTCTTGGTTGACTACTGAATAAATGAATGAAGAATCAATCATTTACTGACCACCTACTGTCAGGTCTTTACTAGGGACTCAGAATCAGAAATAAAAGCAGTGTCCTTCCTCTCAAGGGGTTTATGATCTAGTCTGAGAGCTTATTAAAACAAACAGCATGAAAAATTATGATAGCAGATAACATAGAATGCTGCAGGAGAACAAGAAGGGGGTCCTAATACAGCGTGAGGGATACTGAGTTGAGTTTTGATATTTATTTTAACCCACTTTTATCCAAAAATGATAGTGAAAATGGGGTGAGGGACGTGGGGGAACTACCTGAGATGAAGAGAAATTTGTTTAAAATCTCTTTAGCTTTTCACCTATAGAAAGAAGGAAAAGAATCCTTAGAGTGTTTCTAGACACTGCCAAGTGTAAGCATGGGCTATGGAATTTACTTCTTTGGAACAAGGTCAAAAAGTACTATATTACTGCCATTTTACAGATGAGGAAGTTGAGACTAAGTCACTTGCCTAAGGTCACTCTAGAAAGTGGAGTTACCAATTCAAACCTTGTTTTGTCTGTACACAAAGTCTGTCACTTTTTCTGACACATGCTGCCTTCTAAATAAAAATGTTGTTGATGGAGTGAGACTATGGGAAACTGGTAAAATTTCAAATTTATCTGGAATGTCCAGTAAGGTATGACTATGACTGGTGTACCACAAATTCTCAATAGTGTAGTTTATATTCAATGTAGAGAGATTCTGAAGCTTTTCTTTTTCCCTAAAGAAGGTATATCATATTCATGCAATCTACATATTGCCAGTCAGGATGTCTTTGCTTCTCCCAGCCAAGGAGATGGGACTCGGTGACTGGTAGAGTCTGGAAGAAAACAAAGATGGCTGAGGGGTGAGCCAACCATTGCTGTAATTGAGCCAATGGACTTTCACAATGAATAGTGGAAGTAGAAGGAAAATGAAGTCAAAGATTCTGTAATATGCTTAGTCAATTAAATTTCTTTTCTGAATTTCTTTGATTCTCTGTTTCATGTTTAGGAAGTAATACAAGAATGATAGCAAGGGGCGCCTGGGTGGCTCAGTTGGTTAAGCCACTGCCTTCGGCTCAGGTCGTGATCCTGGAGACCTGGGATCGAGCCCCACATCAGGCTCCCTGCTTGGCGGGAAGCCTGCTTCTCCCTCTCTCACTCCCCCTGCTTGTGTTCCTTCTCTAGCTGTGTTTCTATCAAATAAATAAAATCTTAAAAAAAAAAAAAAAGAATGATAGCAAGATGCATGGATTTATCCATCAAATTACATCTTGACACCCATTCATTCATTCCTTCTGCAAATATTTATTGAGTGCCTTATTATGTTAGTCTTAGAAATTCAGAGATAAAAGAAATAATTCCTGTTCTCGATGAACTCACAAGACTACTATGACCACTGTGTAAATAAGCCATTATAGAATCATGCCATGATTCAGGAAGATGGAGATTTCTATGGAAGTGCACAGGACAGACTCAAATCTCTCTTAGCTATTGGTGAAAAAGAAGGGGATAATTGAAGAAGGCTTACTACAGGTATGTGACAATTGGGGAGGTCCTGATATATGAGTAAAAGATTTGAGCAGCAAAGTGGGTAGGACTTGGGAGAAGGTATCTCAGCCAGAGCGAATGAACAGTAGGAACAAAGGCAAATCGGTAAGAAGGACTACGATATCTTCATGGAACTGCAAAAATGATTGAAGCCAAGCATTTATTGAACACCTGCTATGGTCCAAATACTGTTAGGGCAGGAAGATTTGAAGATACGATAAAAATTTCATTCTCAGCATGTTTAATATGTCATTGGAGAAACAGAGATATACATAATGGCATAAATAAAATAAAATAAAGACATGATAGAACTAGTGTTAAATAGAGAGTGGAAGCAACATGCCCAGAGGACAGGAGAAGCAGCGATGAGGTAAGGGATCACAAAAGGCTGTATGGAGGAGATGACATTTCAAATGGGCTGAATGATGAACAAGCTTTTAACGGATAGTACCAGAAGAAGGTGTTCTTGGTAGCAAGGAGAGTATGCACAAAGACAGGAGGTGTTGCACATTCCAGAAATGGAAGCTATTCTTGTGGATTGGAAGACACCATATGCAGGATGGGTAGTAACCGATGAGCCTGGCCATGTTGACCCCAACCCCTCCCACAGTCTTTCGCTCATTGATTGTCCCGAGGGACTCTTGTTTGCTTGGTCTGGGTAACAGGGTAAGTCCTCACATTTGAAAGTTGACTCTAGGAAAAATCAGTTGTTAAACTAGAGTAGACTTATTTTTAAATTTGGTATTCGTTTGCCCTGATGAGAAACTACAATAAGCAAAAATAAATAAATAAATAAAAATTACAAACACATACTGGGGCCTGCCTAGAGCCCTTTCATCATTACAATAATGTTTTTCAAGGATTTTTAAATATATTATATATATATATATATATATCAGGGCAATTAAATCCATTTGCCATAAACTCTTATAAAATATTGTTCGAACAAAGTTCAAGTGGAAATGGCAAAAAGAAAAAGAGTGAATTTATCATTTGTATCAATGCTCTGTGAAAATAATTATCTCTTCTAACACTTACAAAACTCTCTAAGTGTTTTTCATTTTATTTTTAGTTTTTTAAAAGATAGGGACATTTTCAAAAAGGCACCAATCCTGTAAACTGTAACCACTCTTTCAATATCCAAAGAGGGAAATCTCAAGAGGTATAGTACGAGATTGTGGTCCAGTCCAGACTGGAAAATATTCTTTTGTCATAAATAAGAGTGCTGTATGGCACAAGCTGTCAATAATAATAGCCATTAAAGAACTCAAGATGCTTAGGATATTCAATTGCTTAGAAAGAATTTCATAACATCCATGCTAATCACAGAATCCAAAACAACTGCCCATACAACTAGGATACATCTTAGTTTGTTTCCTCATGATCATAAAGTCAGAGTCTGGTATTACATGTCCTCTTTTGGATTTTTTCAAGAGCAAAACCAAGAACCAAATAGATTCTTTCCGTCCACACATGGACCAACTCTTCATGTCCTTGAAGAGAATTTTATACTTAAAGAAAGAGTTCGGTTCAGAAAGCATACGGGATTTTGTCCATTGCTAGTAGATCTAGACTTGCTCTGAGGCAGATGCTGTAATTAGGCACCTATTTTCATCTTATCTTTTTAATGTGTCTTATGTGTCTCAAAGCAATGGATGCCCACCAACATGAGTTAGATATAATGAGAATTGGTCTCTAGATAGGTATTGCTCTAAAGTGTTCCTTTTCTATTAATATCAAGCAGAGAATCTGGAACTAGTCTTATTCATGACATTCATGATCTTCCAGTAGGCATTGCACAAACTGGTGCACAGTTCCAAGCTCTTACTGGACTACAATATGACCATTCACAACTCACTCATAAATGGATGAATGGATGGATGAGTGAGTGAATAAGTGTGTTCACGTAGGAATTTATGAATGTGTGAAGCCTTCAGTGGTAAGATTAACTACAGGCTTGCAGCAGAACTTCAAACACAGAAACCAAGAAGATACATGGATTTACAGAAGCCTGGGCCCTTCAGTAATCAAGAGTATCAATAATGCTCCTCTGGTTGCATTAACTTATATAAATGAAAGAAAACAGCAGGGTGTTTTATTCTCTGTACCAGGAAGACGCTGGCAACTTTTATTTTTTAATAATATTTAAACATATTCCACTCCATCCATGTCAGTGCCCTTAATTAAACTGAATATTTCTTCAGATTCTGTTTTTGATGAACTATTCATAAATTGAACCAAAGGAGAGATCACACATAATAACCTTATGATTTTTTGTTTCTTTTCTTTTTTTTCTAAAGACGTACAATTTCTAACTATTATTGAACTTTATAAATATTATGCTTATTTTTAGGACCTCAGAAATTTTTAGGACTTCAGGGTGTAGAATTTAGTGTAGCTGCAATAAAGGGCTTCTGAGGTAAGGGACCAAAATGGTCCAGAATGTTCTATTCAGGTTAATTTGAGACAGCAGAGATCCCACGAAGAGTTTGACTCATTTTAGAGACTCAGTGATTAAATTAAAAGGCAAAATCGGAATTACCCAATCATCATTGTCACTCCATGGCCAGTGAGGAAGAACACATTTTCTAGTTATATTTGCTGGGCATTCCCTGCTTTGAAGTATTGAAGCAATGGTGTACCAGAGTCCTGAAAGCCTGGGGTTCTCTAATTTTTGAGTGATTGCTACCAAATTCCTCTCCAACCACCTGTTACAAGAGCCAGTGCTGATCTGGATGTTTATCCCATGCTTTGAGGAAAATGAAAGCTCAAAGGCAATGGATACAGGATGTATTATTCTTTCACTGGTGGTCAGGGAAGTAGTACAGGGCCGGGAAAATTAGGATCTAGAAAGACCAGGTGGGGCTCTAGTCCCAGTCTTCAATGAATAAATATGTGATCTTCAGCTGAAAATCTCTGCCTGGGATTCTGTCACACTATAGCATGTTTTGAGGGGACACAGTGAATTCTTATGGGATACAGACTATAATTTAGCATTGATAGCTTTCCCTTATTAATTTATCAGAAGTGGATCATTCATACAGTGCAATGGAGAAAAGTGGATCGAGGGGGGCTAAGACACTGGGTTCCAATGCAAATGCCATTGGTTATCAGCTGTGTGTCTCGTAGAGGCCCAGTTCCTGCATTTACAAAACTTCACGATATCTGATATACTCTGAACCTGGGAAGTCTTTCACCTTGTAGATATTATTGATGTGTTACACCTAAATCTCTTTTCTAGAAAGAGATGCATTTTAAAACTTATATCCTAATTATGAAAATAAGATTTGTTTCTCTTTATCCCAACAATCTCATTGTCACGTGTACAAATGTCTCCTAAGTATGGGTTTTCAGAATTTGATGAACCACGCCCCATTATATTATTATCTTTACAGGGAAGGTCTTTTTGACAATAGACATGCTTAAATTATTGACTCCATGATGTTAGGGTGAAGAATCTCAAGCAACGGGGATTTCCATTTTCTCAGAAATTGGGAAGAAACTGGCTACCGGGCACCTAATGGATTATTGCTAGTATGTTCGGATATGACTTCCACGTTTGTCCTAGGTGATGGTGGAGGAGATTGAGGGTGCCATATTTCCATTTCATTTTTTTTCACTTAAATTGCCCAACGCAGTAAACACACAATTATTGTGATGCAGCTCATTGACTTTCTCTGAAACGATATACTCTGTTCTAGCATGGGGCTATTAACATAATAGATACGTGAATCTGATTTTAGTGTTGAACTCAAGGCTACTTCAGAATGTAGAAAGAAAAATGTTAATATATGCAGCAGAAGGTATTTTAAATAAATATCTGTCATATATAGTTAAACTTGTGCTTCTCTGGTGTTACTTATGGCACAATCAGAAAAGAATAGAGAGGAAGGTATTTATTGCAGGTTGAAAAGCCAAATATTAGTTCTGTGACAAAGAAAGTCAAGTGAAGTAGCAATTATATATTGTTTTGATCGTGCAGGAAATTCTTTAAAACAGATATTTTCTTGTGTATTTGTTATTAGTCAGAAGAGAATAATTCAGATAAAAACTTTAATTAATTGGCCATTAAGATGGCATTTTGGAAGTGTTAAAACTCCACTCCTTTAGGTTCTTTGCTGTATTTCTTTAGGTTCTTTGCTGTATTTCTCATGCGAAAAGTATGCCCACCTGATCATCTTTCCTTTAGAGTATTTGTCACAGGTAGACCCAAATAGGCCCAAGGAAGAAAGAAAAAAAAATCCAAATACATAATAGGCATTCTTAAAACATGAGTTGTCAGAAATTATATTATCATAGACACCACACCAATCCCTAAGAAGGAAGGATCTGGAGTTCACATGGACAGTCTGCTTACTGAGTAATTACATTGCTGTGGCTAGAACTGGAAGAAAATAATGTCTAAAATTCTTTTCAGAGGCATGTAGAATCTCTCTTACATCAACATTTTTTTTTTGGCTAATTATTTAGAGAGAACTTGGACATGTTTATTTTTCATGTTGTGGCTTTGGAGGAGAGCAGGTGGAGAGGTAAAGCTCTATGTATGTCTACACATACATTCATTCCTCTTCCACACATAGCTCTTAAAAACAAAGATTTTTATAGAACATATATATAAAAACAGAAGATTTTATATAAAGTCTGTCTCCTTTCCTCAGATCTACAGAGCTAATTTAGAATTAAAGGGATAAAAACATTGGAAGAATGGGGCACCTGGTTGGCTCAGTCAGTTAAATGTCTGCCTTCTGCTCAGGTCATGATCCCAGGGTCTAAGGATCAAATCCCGTATTGGGCTCCCTGCTCAGGGGAACCTGCTTCTCCCTCTCCTTCTGCTTGCTGCTTCCCCTGCTTTGCTTTCTCTCTCTCTGTCAAATAAATAAATAACATCTTAAAAACAAATAAAACATGGAACAAAAATTCAAAGAGAGAAACCCTGCACTGGGATAAGATTAGAACATGGAGGGGCCCCCTGAAAGAAACATTGATCAGCTGGTACATGGACCATTCCATAGAGGAAAGGAAACAGGCTTGGAAAGATTCCTCTGATATGTTTGAGAACTGGAATTTATTTTATTTAATTTAAAGAATTTATGTATTTATTTGACAGAGAGAAACACAGCTAGAGAGGGAACACAAGCAGGGAAAGTAAGAGAGGGAGAAGCAGGCCTCCCGCCAAGCAGGGAGCCCGATGCGGGACTTGATCCTGGGTCTCCAGGACCTGAGACCCTTAATGACTGAGCCACCCAGGCACCCCAAGAACTGGACTTTAAGAAGGATTCCTTCTAGCAAGATCTAAAATGATTTTATGAATCATTCACATGTAATTTTTTTTTCTACTTGCAGGATGAGAAATGAATGAAGAAGCTATTTCTGCTAGGGGTGAGTGGACAGTTTGTTAAGTTGGTTAAAGGAATCACGAGAGACGTCACATTGCATTGCATCGGGATGACCTCTACCGCCAGGGAACAGGTAGGATTGCTCTGCCTTGCCCTTTGGATCTGAGGCAGTGTCACTTGCTTGGAATGATGAAGTGTAAGCAGAGGGATGTATGTGTCTACCGGTTTAATTGCTTGTCACTTCTGCTGCATGGGCTTCACGGAAGCATGTGCTAATAGGAAGGTGCCGTTCAGGTTCGCCTGGAATGCCGAGCCGACACATGGGGGATCGCTGTCTTGGAGAACCATCTGGACCCACGACAGACTTTGGTTGGACAAGCAATGTATTTTGGTTGTGCTAACTCTCTTAAGAATTTGAAGATGTTGACTCCTGCAGCCTAACCTAGCTTATCCTAATAGAAGCTAAAAATCAAATTAAGAAGGAATGTTTGCAGTTGGCATGTTATTTACTTGCAAAACACAGGGGATCTGTTGACGAACTACTACAAGCAGTAGGATAATTCAGTAAACTGGTGAAAAATTGATATGCAGGATGAAGAGTCTTCATATATACAACCAACAATAAATATAGAAGTATGGTAGAAGAAAAATCTCTCTTTACAGTTACAGCCTCAAATTGAGAATATACCTACGAATATAATGAATGAGACATGAGCATAATATATAAAGAAAATTTTAAAACTTTACTAAAGAACTCAAAAGAACACTTGAATGAATGTAAAATCATGTCAAGTTCTTGGCTAGGAAGACATGGCATCATAAAGATTTAAGAATCATCTTAGGTTAATTTGTAAATTTCCTGTGATCCAATTGAAATAGCAAGATAAGCTTATTTCAGAGTACTTATAAAATAAAAAGTAAGAAACCCAGGGAAATTCGAGGAAAGCAGAGAAAGGGAGAGTAGGCTGGCTTTAGGACTTACTAACATGTATTAGTAGTTAGGATAATTAAAAACTGGTGATTTTGGTAGTTGAATAGACAGGGAGTTGGAACAGAGTTTAGAAATTTAGAAATAAGCCCAAATACACACAAAGTTTTAATATATGATAAAAAAATGGTATTTTAAATCAGTGGGAAAAGAGGTAATATTCATTAAATAACAAATGGACAGGTATCATGCCGGGAGCCCGCCCTGGCAACAGTCAGTCAGGGTTCCCCGGAGGTGGCGACAGAGTCCGAGATATGAGGAGACTGGACTCGAAGAGTGGCGTGGGGAGCTCCTGAAAACTGTGTCTTCAGGGTTCTTTATTTAAAGCTTTTTAGTTACGTCAATCTAGCTTTAGGCAAACAGTTGGTTCTGTCTATCTTGCTCTCTCTGCTTCTGCCTCTCTTGCTTTGTCTCTCTTTCTTTGTCTCTGTCTCTCAGTCTTTCTTTCTGTCTCTGTCTCAGTCTCTGTCTCTCTCTCTCTTGCTTCGCTTTCTCTGCCTTTGCCTCTCTCTGTGCAGGCTCTCTGTCTTTCTCTCTCAGTCTCTCTCGACTGTCAAGGGTCCCAGTCTTTTTTTTTTTTTTTAATTTTTTTTTTTTAAAGATTTTATTTATTTGACAGAGAGAAACACAGCGAGAGAGGGAACACAAGCAAGAGGAGTGAGAGAGGGAGGAGCAGGCTTCCCGCCTAGCAGGGAGGCTGATGTGGGACTTGATCAGGGGTCTCCCGGATCATGACCTGAGCCGAAGGCAGTAGCTCAACCAACCTAGCCACCCAGGCGCCCCAGTCTTTTATTATTCCCAAGTGAGGAAGTTGGGTGGTGCAGTTAAATCTTTAACTGCTTTTGCACCCGCCCTAGAGACAGGATTAGTATTGTTACTGCAGGGTACAGAGTGATTGCTTAAACTCACAGAAGCTGAGACCATTGAGGCAGAGGGATCAAGGAATACAGATAAGAGATACAGAGATATGATTACCAGGAGGAGGATTAAATGGAACTATATGTCTTGGATAAGCACAGAAAAGGACATATTGCCCAGGTGATGGCGATAAGTGGCTTTCTGGATTCTAGGCAGGGAAAGCCCGGAGGGGCTTTCATTCACATTCACCGGTACCTCCACCAAAATTCCTGGTGGCTTGGGCATGGCGAGAAGGGCGGATCATGCACTGTCCCCGACAGTATCATACAAATATCACATCTCTACCTCACTACTTACACAAATACACATAGTAGAGGAGTGGAATTGACAAAGGTTAAAAAAGACTAAGATCGTTAAGATTCTAGAAAAACCAATAATCCCAGAGTAGGACAATTCTTTCTAATATGACACAAAGCCAAAAGATTTAAAAGATTGAAATGAAAAATTTGGTCACATAAAAATAAAAACATTGGGGCGCCTGGGTGGCTAGGCGAAGGCAGTCATTAAGTGTCTGCCTTCGGCTCAGGTCATGATCGCGGAGTGCCGGGATCCAGCCCCACATCGGGCTCCCTGCTTGGCGGGGAGGCCTGCTTCTCCCTCTCTCACTCCCCCTGCTTGTGTTCCCTCTCTAGCTGTGTTTCTCTCTGTCAAATAACTAAAATCTTTAAAAAAATTTTTTTTTTTTTTTTAAGATTTTATTTATTTGAGAGAGAGATCACAAGTAGGCAGAGAGAGAGAGGAGGAAGCAGGCTCCCTGCCGAGCAGAGAGCCTGATGCAGGCCTCAATCCAGGACCCTGAGATCATGACCTGAGCTGAAGGTAGAGGCTTAACCCTCTGAGCCACCCAGGCGCCCAGTCAAAACATTTTCTATGTGATCAAAAACCAAAAGGTAAATGAGAAACTATAAAAAAGTTTGCAACTCCTAAGATAGAGATACTGTTCTTAATATAAAAAGATAGAAACTAATATAAACAACAATCCAGTAGAAACATGAGCCATGGATATGAAATAAAGCATATAGGAAGGAATAGAAACATGCAAAAGGATACCAGTCCAGAGAAAAGTAAGGAAACACTACACAGAAAGATTATTATCACAGATGAGTCAAGACTGAAGCAGCCTAGGAAGTATGTGCATGAAGATGTAGGGAAATAGGAACTCACCTCCATTTCTGGTGATGTAACTGTTAAAACCTCTATGGGAGTAAATTAGCAGTGTATACTTAAAAAAAAACCCAATAGTTTTTGAACTATTATTTTAATTTCTTTAAATTTGTCTTATATGCTCATGCAAGTATAAAATGAGTAAGGCTCAAGTATAGCTCCAAAAATAGTTTCTGGAATAATGAATAATAATCATAAGCATAATCATAAAGATTGAAGAATGATTTCACTTTCCTAAGAGAGAAGTATTTTAAAGAAAAGCACGGTACTTCCATACATTAGAATACTATGCAGCTATTACAAAGAATGAGGTTTCTCTATACGACTCATCACATGGAGCAAGCTGCAAGGTGTACTGGGAAATGAGAAATGCAGCACTCGGGTGCAGACCCTAATATTGGTATATGTTTGTACCATTGTGTGTGCATAGTACAATTCTGGGAAAATAATTGAGAGCCCCGACAGTCATACTTGGCTTTCGGGACAGGAACTGGAATACTTGGTTTCAGAGTTAGGAAGATTTCCTTCCTACCTGATGAATTTCATACCACGTGTTTTCATTACCTACTAAAATAATTGGAATAATCAAACATAACTAAATGAAAAGGAGTTTTAGCGATTTTAAAGAGTGTGCAGATTTATGACGGAGTAGCAATTCTAACAGAGCTGCAAGAGACAGATCATACCCGAGGGCTGACTGTTCAGGCAATCCAAATGCCAGAGAGCCCAGTGTGTTTACTCTATTTACCTTTCCTAGAAGATCTAAATGATCTACTCTTCCACATGGTAGAAGCTAATTCCTTTTTCCTCCCCCCCAGTTTTTAGGGGAAATTTGCAAATGGAGTTATGCCTGCAGAATATGCCTGCAAAATGAAGTTTCTAGAACTACCTGTGGACATCAAAGAAATCATTGGATGAGCCAGGTGATGACTTGCGAGGTTAGACAGCGACTATAAAACCCATTTCTTCCCTTGCTGCACCCCACTCTTTGTGCCTTGTCTCTGAGAAAGAAGAAGGCACCATCTGCCACACTCCTGTGTGTGCAAGGTATGCTTCATGGCTTAAACTCAGAAATAATAACTTCCCCACTTTGTTTTTAGTTATGAGAAGATAGCTTAAAACATTTTGGCATGTGAAAATAAAGCAGAAGGAGAGAGCTAGAATGAGGATGGGCTGGTATGTGAAGCAAAGAGAACTAACAGTCAGGAACGCCTGCCACATGGTGGGCACTGTGCTATTTCACGTGGCTAGTTCATGTATCCCTCACAATGCTAAGAGATACGTGCTAGTAATAACATTTTACGCATGAAGAGAAGGGCAGCCTTGCGGCTGGTAAGAGGCCAACCACATTCCCAACCCCCACAGCACCAACCATTATTTAATTCGGTATCTTTGTTCAACACGTTCCCATTTTCTTATCTCGCATTTCGTAGATCATCATCTTTTCTTTATGAGTAGAATTTCACCTGTGCTAGGGAAAATTCTGATGCTGAGCCCTTAGAAGAAGAGGAGCTATCAAATGCGATGCTCTTCCAAAAAAGAAAAAAAAATCTGGTGATTCACTAAAATCTCTACTCATTCCAGGAAATTTACAGCTTCCCTCATCTTTTCTTCAAATACAGTAAGATCTTACGTTTCTTAGATTTAGGCAAGTTAAGTAATTTTATTGTCAACTTTTAAGTCATTTCTCAGTGGAATGGTTGGTGCTGGGATGACTTCTTTATCCCTGCTTTGAGACAGCTTCCGGAATTTTCTAAAGCTAATGCTTTTCAGACTGGCATGACCTGCTGAGACAAACATGAAGTATATTTCTGGGTTGGAGCTGGTAGGTTAGTCCTGAGCCCTTCAGGTTCCTTCTGTGTGCACAGAGGAGAATCTCAGGTCTAAATAACAATTTCCGAACATATGTCCATGCTTTTGAACTAGATTTTTCTTTATCCCTTGTCTAGTTTATTCAAACTCACCCGGAGTTTGGCTTGGTTCTAATGAGGAAAGGTGTCTTTGTTACTTCTAAAGACTTCTATTTAGAAACAAAGTTCCAAATGTCAGGCTGAGTCTGGAAGTGATTACTCATAGGAATAAAACATGGTAAGGACATATTTGAATGAATGCTCACAGCTGTGTTTTTTATTAGAGAAATTCAGTGAGAAGAGTTTTAACGCTGTGTTATAGTTGAGAATCTTAAGGTGTGTAACACTGGCAATTCCAAATTAGAGCTCTCTTGGCAACTGTCACTCCCTGACATCACATTTTATGTAATGAGGCATAAAAATGTACACTTCCTGCACTCCCCAACAAATTCACATGCAGGGGAATGGGAGGGAAAGGGGATTTGGGAGCAATCTCTGAAATCTTTGTTACAATGTTTTATCTCTTCAGTTTCTTTGTTTGCAGCTCTATTTTTGCAGGCCTTACAATTTAGTGATTCTAACACATTGCATACACTTTAAGTGTTAAAGAGAAAATACTCAATCCCTTTTCCTAGCCCATTTATCTGATTCTCGTTAATTTCCCTTCCAATGTGTAAGATCTTGTGGAGCCATTAACAGGTTCTATGTTTATGCTTATCCAAATCTCACTCATTTTATGAGCTGTTGGTTTAATGGCTACAAAATGTTTTATAGCATCTAGTAACAATCCCTACCCAGTGGGTCTAGTTTCAACTAGTCACCGGAGTCCTGATTTTGGTTTCTGTCTTTCTAAGAGCTAGGGGACCAGTCACTACTGAATACAGATCTGAGTAGCCTCCGATACGGATGGTGGTTGTAAGGATTATCTCTCTTCCCAGATGAGACAAAATTCCTTGCCCAATATTTAGCACAACCCCTGCTAAGCAAAAGGAAAAGTTAGTGAGAATTGAGATGCCCTTGCATGGCCTTTATACTTGCTAATTTTGTGTTGCCGAGGGAACTCTGTGCTTGCGAATGCCCTCACATTCAAAATGTGAAAGCATTAATTCCTCAGTCCTCTCCCCCAGACAGAGCCACACATATGGGCTGATTAAAATCACAGGTCTGTGTTAAAGGAAAATTATTGCGTTAGAGGAAGCATTTGGGGAAAGTGGGCGATGGGTTGGGGAAAAAAATAACAAACAAAAGCAGATGGAGTGTCTTGCTTGGCAAGATATTATTCCATTATTCTTTTATTATCTAACTTCTGAAATGGGAGAACACAGAATAATGGTAGATACAGATTTGTCAGTAATAAAACACCAGGTAAAACTCCTTCTGGGCAGTAACACCTAACAGGCTATTGTTTAATAGTTTTGCAAAAGCTTGATTCTTTTTGTCTTCATTTGGGCTTTGCAGTGGTTTGCTTAAGCACTACTGCATACCAGGACATCATGTGCAATGTTAAGACAAATCCCTCCAATTAGTACTGTGAAATGGAGTATACTGGCCACTCTGACATCCTCACTAGAAAACAGCTCACTGAGAGTTCTGCTATCTTTAAGCACACCGGTGCTTTTGCTGGAGAGACTGTTATTCCCAAAGCATCTTGGTTTATGTAATCCAAAAAGAATGTAGCTCTAGCTCAAGTAACAATGATTTTGAAGTTTATGTTGCAGAAAGCATGATGGGCCATTTGTCTAAGATGATGTGAAGAGAACTTTAATTAAACTTCAAGCAATAAAATTTTAAAGATTTTTATTTATTTATTTGACAGAGAGAGAGAGAGAGATCACAAGTAGGCAGAGAGGCAGGCAGAGAGAGAGGAGGAAGCAGGCTTCCCGCTGAGCAGAGAGCTGGATATAGGCCTTCACCCCAGGACCCTGAGATCATGACCTGAGCCGAAGGCAGAGGGTTTAACCCACTGAGCCACCCAGGCGCCCGCAATAAAATTTTAATAAAAACAGTTCGTAGATTTTCTAGGGAATATAGGGACCCTACCATTAAAAAAGTGAATGCACCCACTAGTGTGATAAATTATAAACAGTTTCCTTCTAAAACCATTGGGGAAAATTATTGACTGCTGCTACTTTCACAGAATGGGAACATGAACCAGGGTAAGAGAGCAAAGAAGGCCAGCACCAAGGAATATTTGGGGGCGGAGGTCTAAGGACAGGGGTCTGAGAGATTTGGGGGTAATTATCCACCAGAGTCCAGCACCTGGGAGACTTATCATCACACAAGCTCAGAGGGCACGGAATACCTGTCTTCACATAACAATCTCTCAATACCATTGGATTAAAACTGTGGGCCCTCTCTACTCTTTAGAAGCTTCGGGGTTTTAAAAGGTGATTCTCTTATTTATAGTCATCAAGTCACAAGGACCCAGATAAAAGTCTTGACCATGCCATTGGGGAATTTAGTGTTTTTAAGAGGGTTAGATAAAAATTAGGCATCCACAAGGTCCCAAATAATATGTTAAAAACTAGAAAAGAGTGATGAAGACATGATATGCCCATGGCCCTCCTATTCTAGAGCATATGGTGTGGCAGTCACTGGAAAGAAAGGCCATTTTATGTGGTTATATAGAAAGTTTCCTTCAAAGCATAGAAGCTGAAGTGTTCTGAGACGGCAGAAGACCAGGGGCCTTGGGAGAAGGTAGGATCTCGGTCGCATCAGACGCATTCCTCTCCTCATGCCTTATAGTACCCTTGAGCAGGCCACCCCCAGGGATACCATCCCCTGTGTCACCAATGGCTGGGAAGCAGGTAGGAAGGCTCAAATGAGAAAACATCTATGAAAGAGTTTTGGAATCTAGAAAGTGCTAGAGAGACAAGGCACTTTGTCACCCTGGGCTGTCAGAGGTCTGCACCCTGGGGAGGTCTGTTCTCCCAGGTACACTTCTTGGGGCGGGGTGCGGTGGGGCGAGGGGAGGGCCCCAGGAGGCCCTTCTGAGACCACATACTTATTTCATAGTAGCCCACAAGCAGACAAAACAGTCAGAAACACTGAGATATAACTGGGGTAATTCTAGTCATCCCCAAAGAGCCTTCCCCACTCCCTCCCCAATCTCCAGGTCCCTCTGAAGTTCCATGTCCTTACTCAGGTTTTATCTGCTAGTGGGCTAGTGTGACAACCCCGAGACATGAAGTCATGGGGACCGACTTCATAGCAATTCTTATAACAAAAGCAAGTTTGTCCTCTTTTCGGTGCATAAAATGAGGCTCTTTTAGGGGATGTGGGGACCCCACACACATCTTTATTGAGTGGTTCTGGGACTTGGATTTCTCTATCAAATTCTTTGGTTACAAGTGTCACTTAGCAGTGGCTTCTTTTACTTTTTTTTTTTTTAACAAAGATTTTATTTATTTGAGAGAGTGTGCACAAGCAGGGGGAGCAGCAGGCAGAAGGAGAGGGAGAGGCAGTCTTCCCAGTGAGCAGGGAGCCTGACATGGGACTCTATCCCAGGACCCTGGAATCATGACCTGAGCTGAAGGCAGATGCCTAACCCACTGAGCTCCCCGCCCCAGTAGCGGCTTCTTAAATGCCAGAGACCTTGAGTTTGGGATCAGAGAAACCCTCCAATACCTTGTGCTGACTTCACAGAGTCCCATTGACAATTTAGGGAATGCTAAAAACAAAAACAAAAACAAAAACAAAAACAAAACTAAAAAGATAATAATAAAACCCTCTGAGCCCTGTAACACTTGGTATGACATCAGGACATCAGTGGCGTTGATAGAGAAAAATACTCAACATCTTAATATTGCATTGTAAACAGGTGATTAAGGACAGGGTTTTCAGGATTTGAGGACTCCAAAATTAATATACAAGAGCCAGCACATTTTAATAAGCTGTCAATGAAGTACATCAGACAGAAAATATACTGCTGCCCGCTATCAGAGCTAGCCAGCTGAAGAACGATTCTGCTTCAACTCAGTAACATAGGAACCCTTAAAGGCATCTGACATTAAGTTCTAAACTAAGAAAAGAAAGTGGAAAGAATAAAAATCTATAGCAAAAAAGACAAAGCCCTAGAGGGAGAATTGGAGAAAATCTGTTTGTGACCCCCCACCGCCATGCCCTTATGAACGCTTTGTCAGTAGGTGACGGGTCTCACATGCCTGAAGTTGTTAATCACATTTAGGAAATTTACATGCTGTTAACTGCAAATGAAACTCACTTAAGTCGGGCAGATTTACCACCGCAGATCAGTCTTATTTCATTTACTCTACACCTATTGCTAATACAAATGCACTGTAACATGAGTATGGGAGTCTTGCAATCGCCCTTTCTTTTTCATTCAGGTGAGGCTCTGACGCAGATCCTGGCCTATGGGAAGAAGGTGTGGTTCAGAAGTTCCCGAACAGGAGGAGACTGTAAATCACTGAAGCAACTCACAGGCTTCACGACTGGGCGCAGTCACACAAGCACACCGACTTAACGAAAGTAAACTCGAGGTGGGAGAAAAAGTCGACATTAGCTTTTTATTTTGGTGCAAGTCGGGAGCAAATGCTAAAATGTTCTCTTTCCAGGCGGAAGCCGGTTTCCAGCGGCAGGTGATGCTGGTGGACAACTTGGTATTTTCAGAGAAAAAAAAAAAATCTCATGAAATAGATCCAGAGGCTACAGCTTTCAAGACACGAATAAAGGGAATGAGGGGAAACCGTGCTGGCTCAGAGTCACCCTGACACTCAGATCCACCCTGTCCCGTGGGGCTCAGGATGATGCTGGGTGTGACTTGTACCTTTTACCCCGCTTCAGTAAGGAGGGGATGAGAGGTCCAAGCAGAATGCCTCTGTCTAAGGCTGGAAGAGAAGGATTCAGTGAAGGAAGTGTTGCTAAGGGAAGCTGGTCCCACAAGGAAGGACACTTTCCAACACTCCGGTTATAAATGATCAAGTACGGAGTTTTCACTTTGGCCCCAAGGCAATCTCATTATGGAGAAAACCTTGCTTCTCAGAGTTAGGATCTGCAGTTCTGAAACCTGACTATGTTCCTAGCTGATCCAACAAAGCATGATGTTCTTTGTTCTATGAAAATACAGGACAACATTGCCATGCTTCTAATGCATGTAAGTAGCCTCATGTGCAAAATGGGATTCATATTGGTACCTGCTGAAGTTGCCATGAGTATTAAGTGAGATAATTCATAATGGCAGCTTCCCATAGTACGAGGGCAATGAAATCTGAAAGCTGCTGTTGCTCTTCTTGTCATTATTGTGGCAGTATTTCCATAGGAAGAATTGTGCTGAGTCACAATACTCAGCAGGCAGGTAAATGATAACACTGTAAGTGAATTAAAGGCCAACTGGGAGAAATTCTAAATTTGTCTTTTCTATCTACTCTATACCCACAGGATTAGGGAAATGTTACCAACTCCTCTACATTTTTCTTAGCTGCGATCTAATTAAGTTGGAAATGTTACTAACTCCTCTACATTTTTACTTAGCTGCAAAAACTGTAAGGGCAAAAGAAGGTCACAAGAGGGCAGCTAAAAGTTGGAATTTTTTTACTTATTTTGTTTATTTTATTTATTTTAAAATTATTATTTTCTCTTAGAGAGCATGCGAGAGGGGACAAGAGGAGAGGGAGATGGAGAGAGAGAATTTTTTTTTTTTTAGATTTTTATTTATTTATTTGGCAGAGAGACACACAGCGAGATAGGGAATACAAGCAGAGGGAGTGAGAGAGGGAGAAGTAGGCTTCCTGATGAGCAGGGAGCCTGATGAGGGGCTTGATCCCAGGACTCTGACCTGAGCCAAAGACAGACACTTAACGACTGAGCCACCCAGGTACCCTGATTTTATTTTATATCATATTTTGGAGGGATAAAGTTGAAGAAACATTCTCCTCTGTGGTGCTACGGGTAAGAGACATTAGCAGAGTGGATATACGTGTCTATGCGACATCTTATTTTATTCTGAACAACAAAGGTGGCAGAACCAAGACTCCCTGAATTTTCTCTTTCTCCTCTTGTTCCCTAGAGGAAAGATGATTATCCACTGGTTATTTCAACAATGCATAATTCCCCTCACAAATCTCCATAGCCAGAATCATTGCCTAGTTCATCAAATTCCAGGAATGCATCTGAGTACAGTATGCTATTCACCGATTTCCAGATCCAGTGGGATCTGAGACTGTCCCCCAGGGTTTTCTGCAAAACCCACATATAAGAGCATCAGGACCAGGTTTATATGCTGAAGGCATGGGGCAGCATTAATATGGGTCCTTTTTTACAAGCCATTATATATCAACTGACCAACTTAGCTGAATGTGATGTGAATTGATAAAGGTAGCTAGATTTACTAATTGATAGTACTGAAACAAAAATAATTTTGATTCCATAGATGCAGACAAATCTTTCAAGTGACCAGAGTAATGGACTGCATGACAGAGTTATTACTCACGAGCTGGGACTCCATCTGGGTCTTGTGTGCTGGAGCAAAGGTGAGAGGTTAAAGGTGCTAAAAGGCGTTAACAACTTGGAAATTGACAAGGAGCAGATTCCTGATTTGGATCGCAGAAATCTGTGTGCCTCATTTCAGCTATGATCCACTGTCACTAGAGCAGAAGAGATGGCAGAAACGGAGCAAAGGCCATGGAGAAAGCTGTATGTGGGCCATGGGAATATTCTTCCTAGGGCACAGTGCTTCATGTACACCGTTCTTTCTCATTCCGAGTCACACGGATAAGTCAAACAAACAGACAAACAAACAAAAAAAGGTAAAGCAGAATGAAACACTGAATAGTCGATGGAAATGCAGGGACCAGAGTGCAATCTGGAGCGACTTGCTGAGTCCACTTTTATCAGATGGACCCATCACTCCGCAGCCACACTCGCGGGTTCTGGGCTGAACTGGCCAATTTCTCTCATTGGCTGACACTTAACTTCTCTGCATCTCAACGTTCTGATCAGGAGATCAGGTGCAACTGACCGCATCTTGTGGAACGGTGTTAAGCATTCGATGAGATAGACTCAGGTAGAGCACATAGGATAGTGTCTGGCACATAATGAATCCTCAATAAATACAAGCCCTTTTTTACACTCCTCCTCATTATTATATCCATTGGTCTTCCCCCTTCATCTTCTCTGATTCGCCTTGGCTCATTCTGCTTCTTAATGCTTAGGTTCAAGTACGCTTCCTCAGAGATCCAGAAACTGCTGGTTTCCACGTGCTGTTTCCAAGGGGATTTCCTGTTGCACAGGCTTTGGGTTCTATCAGTGGCTAGGGAAAATGGAGTGATAGCCAACTCTGCCTAAGGGAAAGAGGCCTGGTGCCATAAAACACTGCCGGCAAGACATAATTCCCCACTGCTAAAGATTACCATCTCTACAGAATCAGAATACAGTATAGAGATAACTCAGAGCAAATTAAATGATAACTCCACAATCCGCTTGCAAACTGCCCTTTTACTTTTAGCAAAATAGACATCTCTTTTCTGATGCATGTTTATGCCACAGATTACCCACATTTGCTGCCCTCTGGAGGGTGAAGAAGAGCCCTCTTCTAGATACTCTCGGCAGATAGGTTTCGAATTCTGGCAAATAGAGACAGCGATGCTATTATTCATAGGAACAGATTCCACAGGCTGAGTCTCCCATGTGAGTGAAAAGCATTTCATCAAATAGTTGTTATTGTTTAAAGCAAGGTTGCTTATGGCCATAAAGAGGGCTCCAGCCACCTACTTTGAAACCTGGTACCCAAATACACACCTTAGCCTGCCTGGAGTTCACTCCTTTGTCTTGTTACCAACCTTGACCTCAACTTGAAATATTCACTTCTTTTCCCCATCCAGAGCCTTAACCTTGGCATTTTTCAAGACCCAGTCTGTCCTTTCGAGACACTTATCCTTCACAGAGTTTCATAAAAGGAGGTCTCAAAACCCAAAATCTATTCATTGGAGCTCTGCTTCTAAATCATCTCAATCAGAGGATGTCTTGTCCTGGTTGTGCCTCTGAATCAACTGAGGTGATTTCAGGGGGATGTCTGGACCTCAGCCCTAGAGATTGTCAGTGTGGGGGTAGGGTGGGGCTAGGAATGGGTATTTCTAGAAACTTGCATAGTGTCTACAGTGTGCAGCAAGCCTGTGAAGCACTTTGCTTTTCATTTTGCCATTCTGAGCACCTTCAAGGTCCTATATGAGAAACACCTTTTAAAATTCAGAGCTGAGGAATTTTTTTTTTCTTCGTAACGACATGGCTTTCTTTCTTCTAAATAGAGAGATTTATATAATACACTTTACTTCTTATTATACCTGATAGCAGGAAGTTAGAGTAAATTTAAGGTTCAATCACAGAAGCTGTCTGAGCTCTCGTGGCAAGTATATTCAAGCCCTTATTTTTTGATTTAATTTTAATATCTCTCATAAATATGTTTGTTATATATTTTACTGTGAGTTTCTTCAAATACTTGAGGGAATCACTTGGTTTTGCTCTTCAGTTTTCGCGACTATCCAAGAGTGAAAATGGGCTAAACAATAATGATAACTAATACTATGGCTACTACTAATGCTATTTCCTGCCGTTTCTTGAAGGTTCTATGTCCCAGGCACTGTCCTAGGGGATTCACACACGCAACGTACATCAGTTGCCCTTCTTCCTTTACAAAGGGGGCTAAATTTGGATTCAGCATCCTACAGACTATAGCCTGCTCAGTTTCTGATCAGGAAATCTCTCTGGAGGATTTCTGTTCGTTCTGAGCAGGAATGCCAGCTCTCTATAAGATGCTACAGCTGGTGGGGCACCTGGGTGGCTCAGTTGGTTAAGCAACTGCCTTTGGCTCAGGTCATGATCCCAGGGACCCGGGATCGAGTCCCACATCGGGCTCCCTGCTCGGTGGGAAGCCTGCTTCTCCCTCTCCCACTTCCCCTGCTTGTGTTCCCTCTCTGGCTGTGTTTTTCTCTGTCAAATAAATAAAATCTTAAAAAAAAAAAAAAAAAAGATGCTACAGCCGGCACTGATGACAGTATACGGCTCTGTCCCAGATGCGAAAGTCAACTTTCCTTCAACCTTGTCGTTGGAAGTCCTCTCAAAAGAAGCTTCATCAACAAACTTCTTCCCAAAGAACCAAGGGGGACTGGGACTGTTTATCCTACATATTTAATTACATAGTAGACCTTTGATCTAAAAAGTGCTGTTTTGCCCCTCTACTAAGGGGAGGGTTTGCCCATTGGTTATTTCCCTAGATTGGGCATCAGCAAAGCTCTTCTGTGCAGGAAGGTAGAGTAACTACTTCAGGCTCTGTGGGCCATATGGTCTATGTCACAACTCTGCCCTGATCCTGTGACTCGAAGCCGGAGACGGCATGTAAACAGAGGAGCCCTTGTTGCATTCAATACAACTTCATTCACAAACAGGTGGCAGGCTGAATTTGGCCGCTGGGTCACCAACTGTCAATCTTGCCCTAGAGTATTCCTTTTGATTTTGTGCTGGTTCTTTCTCCCTTCTCTGTTCAGCTCTTTGTCAATCCTCTTCCCCATCCCGGTCATCGCCAACAACCCCAAATGACCTTTCCTTCCTATGTAGAGCGATTCTCTCCTTTTCTCCAGACCTTGACATCAGATGGTACCTAAGCCCCTGGGGTCTCAACTTCTGCTCTAAACTGTTATGAAGATGTTTTTTTGCAAGCAAAGACAATTCTATTGAAAGGGATTCTGGTGTTCAATGATTAGTTTAGATCAGATCACAGTGTTCTCTGCCTCATTCGATCCTATCATCTCAACAATCCTGTAAGTCAGTTGTCAAAAACACGAAAGCCTTCCGGATCAGGCAGTGACCAGGGAGGTGAGACCACAGGGAGTGAGGAAATAAGAACTGAATTGAAAAGGTATGCTATGCCTGAAGAATTCACATCAATCTTTAGAAACAGTGGTATTCATGGATGACACATACCTATGCCTAAGGTGAACCTAACGACTACCAGTGCACAAACTGTTCTGTGAGGTTTTTAGGTATTATTTCCATGTTTGAAAGTAAGACTCGAAGTCCAAGGGCTTTTTCCCACAGCTAGTAAGTGCAGAGCACTTGAGAAAATATTAATCGAAATCCTGCTTACTATAGGCCCATCCCCGTGACTGGCCTTGGAAATACTGACACACTAAGGGCAGTTCCTGTCCCGAGAACCCTGAGAAGCCCCCAGTGGGGACTGTTTAGGATGCTTTGCACTTGCATAGTAGTCAAGGAACCCCACCCTACATGGGCGTGGCTTCCTGGATGATGTGATAGCTCACCTCATATGCAAAAGACACATGGGATTTCATGAGGCACATTTGACCCTGAGCCAGAAGGCAAGGGTCTAGACAATGCAAAGGCCCTGAGCTAAAAAGGAACATGCTCCTTTCAAAGGAAAACATGGAATACTGAGCCATAGTGGGCGAGTTACAGAAGAGACTGGATGGAAAGGAAGACCCAGATCCTCTTGCACCTTGAAATGGACTTATTCTTAAGGACACTGGGGGCCATCAAATGGCTTTAAGGATCAAATGCACATTTTGAAAAGATCCTTCAAGCTGGATTATAGAAAACGGGTTGGAAATATGCAAACCTAGAAACTGGAGTTGGGCTGTGATAGTTCAAATAGGATGTAGTAGTGGGCTAAACAAAGGTGTCAGGGTTGAGAGAGCTGGTCAGAGTCAGAAGTATTAAGGCAGTGCATTGAAGGGTTCCAGATTGTTTTGCTTTATAGAAGGCATCAGGGAAAGAAAGTAGTCGAGAGTCATGTCCAGACTCCTTTCTGAGCCTTGTGCTGCCTGATTCTAGCACAGGAAGTTAGTGATAATTAGAAAAGAATGGGGGGGGTATGGAATTGGATTATTCATGTAAATTAGATGAGTGCCCTTTGTATCAATGTTACTGAACTCTGGTTTACCATTACTTAGCCCCAAGAAAGTGTTGTGATTTGGTTCTCTCGCCAACTTCCCTTCTCGTACTTTCTTTTCTCTTCTGGACTTCCTCTTCCTCTTCCCAGAGCCCATAACACTTTTGAGTTTCTGGCATTTTCATGTTTCCTAAGAGGGTATTTGAGGGCTGCTGTAGTTAGTGGCTAAAGCCAAGAATCTGCCATCAAAAGACCCAAGGTTAAGTTTAGCCACTGAATAGCTATGTAACCTTTTTCGCAAGTTACGTAACCTCTTGTGCCTCACCTTAAAATGGGCTGGACAACAGTCTGTCCCTCATAGTGCTGTTGAGAGTATTCCTTGTGTTTCCACCTACAAGACTGCCCAGTACAGAGTGAATAATCAATAAATGTTAGCTATTCTTTTGGCATTCTGTGTAAGCCTGATTTTCCTGCATCCGCATTTTGTAAACCCATACTCCCAAAGTCATTATTCCAAACCGTCGCCACCAAAACTCTCATTCTTTTAGGAGATATAGCTGCTGGACATCTGAGAAACTCTCTAATGGATGGGAACTGATATTGGCCAATCTAGGATTTTTCCAGTTTAAAAGAGAACGTTAGAGGGGAGGAAGCAATATTATTAGTCTCATTCTTCCGAGGGGTTCTAGGTAGATAGCCTCGTTCTACCTGAAAGGAGCTTGGGTACATCATGACCCTGCCAACACTGCTTAACTTCTCATGTTAGGATCATTATGGAATCCCATTTATTCATTCAATAAATGTTTATTAAGCCTTTCTATAGAACTTGACACCTGAGAGCAAGCTTCACGTAACGCCTTTATTTTAAGACCAAGATAAGGGGCACCTGGGTGGCTCAGTCATTAAGCCTCTGCCTTCAGCGTGGGTCATGATCTTGGGGTCCTGGGATCGAGCTCCGCATCGGGCTCCCTGCTCGGTGGGAGGCCTACTTCTCCCTCTCTCTCTCCCCCTGTTTGTGTTCCCTCTCTCGCTGTGTCTTTCTCTGTCAAATAAATAAATAAAGTCTTTAAAAAACAAAACAAAACAAAGCAAAAAAATGAGATGAGGCCTGGAAAGACAGAGCGGCTTAGTACAGACCAGCATCTATTTAATGGCAGGGCTGTTCCTAAGACAGGAGGCCATGGAATCCCCCCATTTCCTCTAAGCAATAGGTTCTGAATTTGCTTTGTAGAAGAACTTTTAGAAAATTAGAATTTTTTTTTTTTGAGTCTATGTAGTACTTTTTACTTCCCAAAATAGCTGATGCTCATTTGTGGTAAGTTGTGTTCTATAAAAGTCACAACAAATACTAAATTAGTAAGCACTGAGCCATTGCTCCTAGGGGAAATAAAAGGTTAGGTTTTTCTGAAACTCTGGCCATACATTTTCACCAACTAATATATAGCTTTTTTAAAAAAAATGTATTTAAAGTTTAAAGACACTGGTGTTTCTATTTAAAGACACCTTATTTAGTACATAGTGTGGGTTCATTAACTTTGAAGTCATGACCGATAGCACCATAGGTTACGTCTGAATGAAGCTGATCTGAGACAATGAACTTTCTCTGTAAGGCCTAGTACAGCCGTCCTGCCCTAGAACCCCAGCAGGCACTTCAGCATTGTGCTTGGAGAGCATGGTAAAAAGTGAAATCACCAAAACCAAAACCACCAACAAAAAGTACAAACATGTGAAAAATATGGCACAAAATAAAGTATGTTTGCAGCATGGCAACTAAGGCAAGCCGGACTGGCTGGACCTCAGCTCGGAATGCGCACATCTGATGACTCGGGGCTTTTCTGTTGCTTTATATATGCCCACAAAGGATTGCAGAGCACGGCAAGTATTGATTTTGGGGTTACAGATAAATCTTGGTGAGTAGGCCAATGGACAGATTTGGAATCAATGAATAATAAGGACGGCCTGTATGGACTGTACTTTGATATGTATCTTCCCAATAATTGCATGAAATATGTTTTAACTCTACTTTTATTGAATTTCAATAGAGAACAGTGGATTAAGTCACCAGTCGCATAACAGGAACTAGAACCTAGTCGACTTCATTTGTTGATGGGAAGATGGCTCTTAACCTGGGAGACAGAGTCATGCTGGATAAATTCAACGTTGTGTAGTTGAGCCTACAGGTGCCATCAAGCTCCTTGGAGCGTCCCCAGGCAGCATGTCTCCACACATGCTCACCACCTGCCCTTCTACGGGAAAGGCCCTGTCTGGCTGTATTAGCACTTTGGTTTGCTCCTATATCTGTTTCCTAGCGGGTGGATTTTTCATTTACCAAGTCACCTTTGTCTGGGCCCTGGCCAATGCTTGCAGAGAGAAAAATCCTGAATTCTCTATCTAAATTTTCCAATCACTGGCTTATAAACCCAGGTGGCCTTCCTTCTTTTCCTAGTGCGATAGTAACTGGCCAGGACACTAACAGGAAGATAAGGCTGGACTCCTATCTCTCCCTGTCAACAGACCTGGCACCCTGCTCATTTTTATTCTTGAATAAGTGTCTCAATCAATTCTCCCTGTGGAGTTCTTGTGGCCGGTCCTGCGAAGTTGTGGGGAATGTTAATCACTCACCATCAGTTTTTCAGACAGTGGACTTTTATAACTTTTGCTTTGTTTAAATGGAGCCACTTGCCATAAGATAAATCTGCCTTTACAATCGGAAAAACAACTTTTGTGGAGACTGCCTTATGAAATTTGCTGCTGATGGAGAGGCATATTTCACATTGGCTTCATGGTGAAGGCCTGTGTCCCAGGGATGGGGAAAATCACTTATTTGGAGGGAAATAGGTGGGAGGTGGTCGTTCTTCTACTGCTCCAGTAGAGTACAAATGCTAATGGACATCTAACAGGTGTTAAATCCAAGGGCATAATAAGAACTGTTAAAATTACTAAAGGAGCAATAGGAGAGAAAGGAGACATCTGGTCAACCTATTCAACCCTAGAGATCAGTTAGCCCAGATTCTCAAATCCAAATTACTTTAGAAACACAAGCTCAGTCTCCCTTCCACAAACATTACTCTGGGTACAGGCTATGGTCATGAATTCTATATTAGTTGCAAAGAGGGCCAAGGCATTTGTTTATTTCCTCATTGTGATTTACTCTGTTATACATTCGGTAGCACAAATAATGACATATAAAATTATACACGTTGAGTGCAATAAAAAAAAAAAAATGTAGCCCTCATTTCCAAAAGAGCCGATCACCTTATGCAGGAAGGGGCAATAAATCTCAGGGACGTCAGCAAGATGAATAAGCATTTGGGGCAGGTTATAGCACTCTAAAGCATCATTTCTATTTTGTACTGTGATTATCTCAGTATAACGATACCCTTGTGTTACGTTATTGCTCATAATAAAAGTCCACATATTGGAGAGGAAAAGTGTTTTTTTCTAAAAGCATTTCAAGGAGGATTAAAAATTATTTGAAATCAGAGCAACAGCAAACCTAACAAGAGACCAACTTATATACTTCTGCATTCAACAGTTTGAAAGCGGGCTAATAGTAATTAAGGGGGGAAAGTCAGGAATCTGCTACATCCTGCCATCTCCATAATTAAACAATAAAACTACTATATCATTTCACACAGACATTGTAAATACTAAATTAAGAAGCTCCGATGAAATGTCAGAAGCATTTTCTTATGAGTTTATATCAGCCATGTGACTATCATATTGATTCTGCATGCCAATGAGAAACATTCCACTGTGTTTATTTTTCTCCCAATTGCCTTCCAGAAAGTAATAAAATTAAATCCAATATGATATTAAATGTAAATATGCATGGATATTATATGTAAATACCCATTTTAAACTCTCTTTGCTTTTTGATATTTTCCGAGCATAATGTTGTCAAGCAGTAGTAATATTCCTCTCCCTCACATGGCCCACCCTCATTTCCAGCACCAAGAAAGAGAACGCCCTTTGTAATTCCACTTCACATTTGTTTCATGACTTCCGGAACAACAACAACAACAACAACAACAACAAAAACCCGCTTTTAAAAGTTACTGAGCAAAGAATTTAAGAGTTTACCAAACGAAGAAATTTTGATTTCCAACAATGATGCTTTGAATGAGTGTTTACTGTAAGCGTCATTAAACACTGCTTTACCTTTTTGTATGTCAATTTTTTGGATTTATTTATTTATTTTAGAGAGAGAAGTGGGGGAGGGATAGAAGGAGAGGGAGAGAGACTCTCAGGCAGACTCCACGCTGAGCACAGAGTCGGAAGGGGGGCTCAATCTCACCACCCTGAGATCACGACCTAAGTTGAAAGCAAGAGTGGGGTGCTTAACCAACTGTGCCACCAGGCACCCCCCATGTTAATTTTATTTGCCTCTAATTCTGTCACTTCATGTTAACTGGATAATTAAAACCATTTCACTCATTTGACTGTTGACTGAGATGTCCAGCTCGGACTCTATCCTTGCAACTCGAACATCAACAAGACTTTTCCGACTTGTAGGAAACCGGGATTTTTATCAGGACGAAGTGACCAGTCACCTTTGCTAAGGCATGAGGACACAATACCAGACTCAGGCTCTGAAAAGGACATGCAAATTGATCAGATGTGGTCGTCCCAAATGAGAATAACAAAGGTATCACATGGGTTAGCAGATGAAGGGCATCCAGTGCAAATCAATTAGTATTAAATTGAGGTCTGGAGGAATTAAGAGGCTTGCTGGCCAAGGCTCAACCATTTGTCTCATCCTAGTACGTATCTTCTGTTGCAGAACTTTACACATATTTTCCCTTTATCCAGGAAAGGGAAGTTACTTGCTTCTATCAGATCTATGTCTCTCATTCAGAATGATTTATTTGCCCTTCCCTCTCTGGCCTATATGTGCTTGCATCCAACAGAACTCTTGGCACATAAAATTCTTGATAATTTTTCAGTGATAGAATGCTTAAGGTCACATGGCTAATTAGCCACAGATCTGAGATTAAAACTCATCTTTATTTATGTGTGTGTTTTCTCCTGTTACTTTGTGCTTCCCCCTCTTCACAGAATCTATAAAACAAGCTCACCATTTCATTATTTCCTGGATAAAGCAGCCAAGAAGTGAAAGATGAGATATATGACTGGATTTGATTTACGCATAAAGCAAATGAGTTTTGTTTGTTTGTTTGTTTGTTTGGTCAGTGGGGACTTAAAAAAAAATAAAAGGCTTTATTTTTCAGAGAAGTTTTGGGTTCACAGCGAAACTTAGCAGAAAGTATGGGTGCTCCCCAAATACCCGCTGTGTCCTGCCCTCCACCCCCCACAAGCCTCCTCTACCATCAACATCCCCCATCAGAGTGGGACATTTGTTACACATGATGAACCTACACCAACACATCATTATCATCCAAAGCCCACACATTACATTAAGGTGTTGACACTCTATGGGTTTGGACAAATATGACATGGGTTGACCTTGATGATATGACACAGAGTAGTTTCACTGTTTCCCAGATTCTCCATGCTCCCCTTAGTGATCCCTCCCTTCTCTCTCACCAACCCCTGGCAACTACTGCCCTCCCTCTTTTTTTAAAGTATCTCCATAGTATTGCCTTTTCCAGAATGTCATAGAGTTGGAATTATACAGTACACATAATGGGGCCTTTTAGCTGTTTTTTCTTTTAGGGAAACACCACTGACCATACTTTGGATAAAAGTCACTACTGCATTTTTATGGGTGGGTCCTAATATTGGAATAACTAGTCTTGAAGAGAAAGTTTCACTTTTTTTTTAAATTGTTACTTAAATTTTTTTCCCCAGTGTTCCAAGATTCATTCCCTATTCCCCACACCCAGTGCTCTATGCAATAGGTGCCCTTAGTACCCACCACCAGGCTCTCCCATCCCCCCCCTCCAAGTCCCTCAGTTTGTTTCTGTGTTTTCCAACTGATTATTTCTGCTACACAATACTGTAAGACGTAGATAGGGTGTTTCTTTTTCTCTTTCTCCTTGAACTGAGAACTGAAATAATAATACTCTGTGGCGTCATGTTTCATGCGTAGATAATGTTGTAATTGAATACTGAATCCCTGCTTCCATCTGCCCAGTTATGATGGGCTATGCTAAATTTGTGCCTAGTCTGCCTTCTGACAAATAGCTTGCCTTTCCTAGAGAGTTGGGTGGTCATAAAAGAGAAATATAAGGGGAGATTATATATACATATAAATATTATATATGCATATATATTTATATGCGTGTGTGTAAAGATGGGGGGTTGAGAGAGATATGGATATGTGTGTATGTATACGTGTGTACTTGAGTGTTTGTATATAATTAACGGGCCTCACTGCCATTAATCTCTAACTTAACCAGGAAATCAAATAAGACATGGACATAGATGACACTGATTTTCAGGATCTGTTCGGGGAAAGGGTTTTGCCATCATGTTGGATTTTTTAGGGGAAATAATCTGAAGTGATCGTAGTTATGTTTTATTAGAAATATGGTTCATTACAGACATGCCTTCAAGTCTTTGTGACACTGGGGTTCTAGAAGGCATTACTAACGCAACAATGATGCCACTTCTTCAAGTGTCTTGCCAAGGCAGATTCAATGGAGGCGGCATCCTTGCAGCTCAAGGAGGAAAAGTCAAGTGAGATGAAGCAGGTGCATGTCAAGTTTCCTTAAAGTAACTCAGTGAAGAGAGTTAGGATGAGAAAGCTATGCTTGGGCCTTTATGTCTGACTCTAGGATCAGCCCCCTAGAAGGACCATATGCTATAGAGATAGTTTGCAGGTAACTCTATGCAGCAGATGCGACGCACAGGCTTCCGGCTACCTTCTTTCAGCCATGCCTACGTGAGGCCAGCAGTGCCTTCCTCCCACACAACGTAATTCAGGGGATAGACAGTGATACACCTGATTTGACCCTGCTACAGGGTATTTCCCACTCTCTCCTGTCCAACTCACATCATAGTCCGATCACAGTAGACATAGAGGGTGTCCAGAAGAACCTTCTCCAAACTCCTCCCTCTTAGCCCTGCTCTCCCATTCCTGAGAGACAGTAATATAACCCTAAGGCCCCTACCATTGTTTTGCTTCTGCTGTCTTTATTTGGACCAATACTAACTTGCTCTGTTGGCTCTATTGTCAACTGTGTCTCTTTGCTTTCTCAACCCAGAATTCTCCAATTTACTCCCCCCAACCACCATTAATTGGCCTAAGAGTGAGACACTGAGCCAATTGACTTGTTTTCCTTATACCTATTAAAGCATGAGCTCCCCTCTTTTTAACTGGCTTTTCTGAATCCACTGTTGGCTTTCCCAGCATTGTATAGACAAAAACATTTATTGGCATGAAAGAACGTTTCCTGTATGTTAAACGCGGTTCAAAGAAAAACTCCTTTCTTCAAACTTCTGACTTCCATCTTGAAGAACATGCAAGTAGTCTAAAGATAAATTTAAGATTTTCAAGTTGTCTCACATTACTGAAAACAACTTGGAGCAATGATCACTTTAAATGAACCGTCAAAAAATGTCAACTCTAAAAAAATATTACCAGCCACTCACAGAAGAAAGTCATATTCACACATGTTCTAAAACTCAGAATGCAAAATTTCCTTTGGCACCATTTTAAGGAAGCATCGAGGGAGACGGAATTGAGGATGTATCTTTCCTTGTGTAGGAAGAATATTTTTACCTTTCTGCACCACAGATATCATAAAGATACAGCTCTAATTAGCAATGCTGGGTCCTGTGGCACTTTCAATCAGGCTCATAGCATATTCATTTTGATAGATCTTGTTTAACTGATGGAAGAAAAGTAAGGTTCATATTATTGCAGCCTTTTAGTTTTGATCAAAATATCAAAGGTATTTCAGCATGAACTAATTATATCTTAATTGATATGATATACAACAAAATATATTGATCCACACGAATGGGTCTCAGATCAATTGTCCTTTTGAAAGTAATATTTATATTTAGAAAGGACCCCAGAAACGCAGTGAATCCAAAGGTTAAAATTAATGTCTCCTTAACAAACAGTGATTAGTTGGGTTCCTTGTACCTTGAATAGTCTTAAATTAATCCAAAGTCTCTGAGAAGCTTTGTACTGTGGTTCCTCAAAGCATATCAGAGAGGCAAGTAGGTGCAGGAGATGGTGGGGCCCATTATTTTAGCACATTAGCAGATGGAGAGAACAGAGTCACCAGCCAGTTGGGTGATTTGGCCAACACCACAGCTTCTACAGTGATTACTGCAATCCCAGAATAGAGTTCTCAACTCCTACCTCCCATCTGTTCTTTAAAGTGACTTCAGAAGCCAATTATCTGTTCTTTTGTAAGAAGAATCTATTGATTCCATTAGTAGGGATATAGCTGGCCCCGGCCAAGTTTGCTTAGACTTTCCCTCTCCTGCACCTCCTGGTCCTGCTGCACTCCACCTTTCTAACCCATCCTCTTTGCCTCCAACCACAAGACTCTCATCAGCTATTCAAAAGCCTTCTGCTGTGATGCTCCAGGAGAGGGATATATGCACCCAGGTGGTAAAAGGAGATCCTTGCTAAAGGAAAGAGATATTAACTATTTTTTCTGTTGTAAACACAGCTCTGGGCAATTTGTATCCTTCTCTAATCCCAGCCTCTTAGTACTTATCAGAGTGGGACCATATTTCATCATGTACATGAGGTGGCAGGCAAATAAATTGAAGATGGTGGTCCTGGTGGTGGCAAGACAGAACCTTTACTGAACTCCCCCAACATAACTGGATTCTGGCTTGGACTATTACCACTAAACCTATGTGATCCTGGTTCATGCATTTTCTCCCCTTCTCTGTACTTCATTCTCTCACCAGGAATATAGGCAGGACACAGTAGACCAGGTGAACCCTCAGACTGTACTGACTCTAAAATTGTAGGAGAACGTGATTGAACTTGTTCAGTTAATGTGAGGGAGATCATGTTTGCAGGAAGGCTGCTTTTCAATTCTGGTTTCATTTCAGCCAGTGTGTTCTACCCTGCCAATAAATGACTGTCACCCTCTAATCCCCAGAGCAGTTGAAATTTCTAATACTAAATCTGCTCATTCAGGGGATCTCTGGGGCATCCAGCAGCCCTGTGTCTTTAAAGGGATCTGGAGGTGTTTCTGATGGGTACGTCTAGAGAGGTAGTTCTAGTGAGTAGTCACTGAAAGGGATTCCAGAGTATCAGGGAAGATACTTGGCAGAGAATTGAGCATTTCCTGAGACTCCTCCACTCACACCATCTCTCTGGTCACTGTGCGAAACTAGATGCACCCATTAGGCAGGCCACTGGGCTAGGGAGAGTTTGGGAAAGCTGGAAAGTTATTGATTATAGGACCTAAGCTGAGTGCTGTCTGAGAGGTCAGGCCTCATTTGCTTTTATCTCTGGCCAGTCTTTTGCCCCTGTGGCCAATTCAACCTGCATAGTGTTTTAAATCTTTCCTTAAAGAACCCATTAAAGATGATGAAATAGTCTGGCTCTCAGATCCGTTCAGCCCCTCAAGCTTTAAGATGACATAACAGAGGCATCAGCACTGTCTAATTTTGTCTTTGGAGCTAATTAAGTATCCGGTGGGATGCACTAAGTCCAGGATGTTATTTTGTGGAGAGTAATGGACAATCAGTAAGGATGAATGATTTATGTCCCCAAGCCGGTATGAATCTGGTTGTCTTAAGGTAAACACATACAGTGCTCAAAAATGCTCTCTCATTTAACTCAAATGTGATGTTAATCTGCAAATCCCCAAACCAAGGGTCTTCTATGTACTTTCATGGATTTTCAGGATGTAAACAAGGTTATAACAAATGCGTTTCCTTACTCAAGTGATATTGAGACTTTTCCTTTACCAGTATCTAAGAAAACAGAGTTGTGTTGCTTTGAAATGCCCGGACCCTGACCCTCAATGATCTCGGGCAAGGTTGTAGCTAATAGAAAATGAGTCACTCACTAGTTTTAACATATTCCCAGCTTTTATGCTTCTTACCTGGTGTCTCACGTCTGAGGAAGGATTTTTTTTTTTTTTTTTTGAGGAAGGAAATTTACCTAACAGTTTTGTTCTACAGCTAACAGAGAAATGAGTTCTTGATCCCACCCTTTTTTTTTTTGACAACGTTTTCCTTTTGATACCGTTGTGTTTGGGGGGCTCTGAATCAGGACAAATGGAAAACACCTGCTGCTTTTCAGAACGGGATTCCACCCATGCTGGGCTTTGAGATCTATCAAAGAGTCAGCCTGTAATTTCAATACTTGTAGTTTGAACCCACGAGTCACAATTCCTGTGGCAGCCGCTTTGTTAGGCTGTCAGGTAGCTCATTTCGCTGCTGTTTCCTATTTTTAACATTCTCTTTACATAAATAACATGTAACACCGTGAAAAATGAAACACCTGAACAAAACACACCATGAGGTGCCCCGGAGAGAGCACATTAGTCATTTCAAGCAGTTGGTCGACGCATGATCTTCGCTGAATATTTCAGTGTTAGAAGCATTACTAAGGGTATAAACTGAGGAAGGAAATAAAATGGCTCTTGGTCAAGGATCATCTTCTAGCGCTAAATAGCTTTTGAATATTTATGGGGACTATGTAATACCAAAGTGGTGTTTAAAGATGATCTCAGTTTTCCTCGGTTTCTCCTTTGTTTAGAACTGTGGAATTTCGGGGTGCCTCGCTGGGTCAGTCGGCAGAGAATGCAACTCTCTATCTCAGGGTCGTGAGTTCAAGCCTCACGTTGGGCATAGAGCTTACTTAAAAAACACATAAGCCAAGATGGAATTTTAGGTCTAGAAAGAACTTCAGAGTGAGGTGGGATAACCATTCCCTAGTTCACACAGTTGATTCGTAACAGAGCCCTTCCCAAACCCTAACCTGTGGCCTTCCGCTCCTGACATCCTTCTAGAAAGCCATGCATCTCCAGACAAATGAGGACCCAGACTTTTCCAGCCCATATTACAGTTAACCCATCCCACTTTTATCAAATAAATTCTGATTTGAGTGTTCTAAGGTTACTCTAGTGACTTCAGAAAGCTTCAAGAGAGAGTTCAAAAAGGGCTAGATAGAATTCATTTCACCAAATCTCAGCTAGTTAGAACATGTTACAAGGAACGAAGTCCGTGGATTTGAACCTCAGACAGTGCTAGTTAATTTTCTCTTGTGTGACCATGGCAGATACCTATACCTTGTGAAAACATGTGCCGTCAGCCCAAAGAGCGACCTCGGTGCCTGCATCTGCTCAATTTACCATCAGTAAATCATGTCCAATCCAAAGGTCATTCTCAACTCTCCACGGGTCAGTAGCACAAGGCTGATGTACAAAGGACATTCTTACTCAAAAAAATTGCCTTTCGTTTCAGGACTGGGACTACAACTTAGAACTTTTATTCTCTGTCCAGTGGATTTCCCATCACAGCCTCACTCCTTCCAAGGTCTCCCAAAGGAGGAAAATCAGCCAAGTCCCCTGGGTCCCCTTTTCCTCAAACACAGATATCTCGGTGCTGCAGACAAGTCATCAGATGTGCCTTCGCTGCCAGCACACCGCATAGCCGGCCGAATGCAGGCAGACCTTTGTTTACCTCTGAAACCAAGGCTGTGTCTACTTAGTTTAAAGGGAAGACAAGGGTTAGGACAAAGAGGAATGGGAGGGAAATGGGAAGTAGCGCTGAGCACAACAAAACGCCGGAGCTTTCCAGCTCTGAGTCACTTGCAGGGTTGTAAAATGACTTAGAGTCCTGAAAATGTTGGCAGAACACTCAGCGTAGATCATGCATTTCAGGCACATGATACGCATGCTTTTTGGCTCACGATTACAGGCTAGCAATTTCCAAGGCGCTAGCGCTGTTCCAAATAATTCATCGCATTCGCTTTCTGCGCTAAGTCCCTTGGACTGATTAAAGGAAACCTTCCAAAAGCATGCCTCCACTTGCTATAGGACTTTGCTATTTCTTCCAGGGCCATTGTGACCCTATGCTCTTGCACAGGATTTTATAGAACGCTTGTGTGAACCCACACACTCTCCCCTTTCCCGGACGCTTCTCAGAGTAAGCGTGCTTGTACAATGTGGTCAGATTGGCCAGCGTGCCCGTGCTTTAGGCTGATTTCATGCTGGACAATGTGGTACAGCACAGGACAAAGCACACACTCTGATTTGACCAAAAAAACAGCCCAAAGCATAATCACATTGGGGCAATACAGTTCTAAAGGAAGAGGTTTTCTTGAAACCTCTTGGGAAACCTAAAGTTTCATTCCATAGTTGGAATTATGTGTTTTTATTTACAATATAGTCTTAGGAGGACAGTAATGGAATAATGACATAAAATGCACATATATATAAAGGACAGACATCAAGAATATTTCCATTTTGGGGGTACTTGGGTGGCTTAGATGGTTAGGCATCTGCCCTCAATTCAGTTCATGATCCCGGGGTCCTAGGATTGAGCCCCACATCGGGCTCCCTGCTAAGCAGGGGGTCTGCTTCTCCCTCTCCATCTCCTTCTGCTCCCCACCCCTGCTCATGCTCTCTCTCTCAAATAAAGCCTTAAAAAATATGTATTAACCATGAAGACATTAGACTCTTTTTCACTATTTTATCTGTTATCTGTGCTCATACCTGATAGGCTACTGGCTATAACAGGTGGGTAATTTTAGTCAAATCTACTGGAGTAGTTCTTTGTAGAAAGAACAGCAGACTAATGTCAATACATCTTTTTTCCTGTGCACTTAGGTTTGTTCCTTAGGCTACTCATCATAATTTATATAATGATTCAGTGAATTACTATTTCTGCTATTACTGCCATTATGAAGCATCTTAAAGGTCATCTTAATGTGTCTACTGGAGGTAAACCCACTAAATCTAATAATTCTAATATTTTTTTATTGCATCTCTGTGGCCATCAAACTTCTTTTTTTTTTTTTTAAGATTTCATTTATTTACCAGTCAGAGAGAGAGAGAGAGAACACTCACAAGCAGGGGGACCACCAAGCAGAAGGAGAAGCAGGCTCCCCCTGAGCAAGGAGCCCAATGCAGGGCTCCATCCCAGGACCCTGGGCGCTTAACCGACTGAGCCATCCAAGCGCCCCCATCAAACTAGTGAGGCACAGCCAAAAGTGTCTAAAGTTAATTTGTTTTACCTTCCAAGAGTTAGCTATTATGTGTGAATCTTCAAAAGATTTCAATCATATTACTCTCTGAAGCAGTCCAACCTTTATCATTTGTATCATAAAAATATTCGCTTTGTAAGGTAGAGGTTTTCTTTTTAAGAATGACTTCTTTCTTTCTTTCTTTCTTTCTTTCTTTCTTTCTTTCTTTCTTTCTTTCTTTCTTTCTTTCTTTCTTTCCCTTCCTTCCTTCCTTCCTTCCTTCCTTCCTTCCTTCCTTCCTTCCTTTCTTCCTTCCTTCCTTCCTTCTCTCTCTCTTCTTTCTTGCTTTCTTTCTTCTTTTGGAGAAAGTATCCCAGACACTGCTTCCTTACTTTATGTGTCTTTAGGCAGTTAGAGATCTGACCACTTTCTGAGTAGCACGAAGGACTTAGAGGTTTATTGGCAAACTATTAGAGAAAAGACATTTATCTTTATTTTATTCAGAGAATGGCTTTTTTTTTTACAGTAAGATAATCCATGTTTTTGTTTAAGCTAGTGGTTCAGTTCTAGTGATAAGATGAATGATGAAGTCTACTTTTGTGGTAATTGGCGCCCTCTCCTCCTCACTCTCCAAAAAGAAGAAGACAGTTGAGACAGAAGTGCAACCCAGGAGGCAGATCACAGTGGCCCCAAGGTAAAAGCAACTCCAGCTTTCATCTCAGGCTTGCTCCCTTAGCTGCTCATTCATTTTGTGGCTTGAATGGAGAATGCATTGCCTGGCTTTGCAAAAATATATGGAAAATAATTCTGCCTCCAGTTCATTGTCCTCTTGGCTATTTTTCTCATTGTGAAGCTGCATGGAACTATTTTGAGCCTTCCCACTACACTTAACATCGCTTTAACACAGACTGAAGTCTCGCTACAAGACTGAATTTCCAATTCTCCATCCAACAGAGCAGGGTTCTTTTTTTTTTTTTTTAAGATTTTATTTATTTGACAGAGAGAAACACAGCAGCGAGAGAGGGAACACAAGCAGGGGGAGTGAGAGAGGGAGAAGCAGGCTTCCGGCTGAGCAGAGAGTCCGATGCGGGGCTCGATCCTGGGTCTCCAGGATCATGACCTGAGCCGAAGGCAGTCGCTTAACCAACTGAGCCACCCAGGCGCCCCCAGAGCAGCGTTCTATTAAAGACCTACCAGGTGTTTCAATATGCACACAGTTACCTGACTCTTCTTTTAGTTAGAAATAATAGAAAATGAAATCCGAGATTTATAGGTATAGCACGAGCTGATGAAAATACTGGTACGAAGGCAGATTTACAACCTCTTGGCAAAGATACAAATGAGTTCCAAAATATTTTTAAATGTAAATGTATATTCCCCCTTTGGATACCTTTTTGATTTGGGCAGTTTCATATTTTAGAGGCAACCGCAAATCCCCCAAAACCACATCAGTTAGGAAAAGACAGGAAAAGTGATCTGTGAATTACGGCTTATGATTTGTCAATCTTGCGGCTCACATGTGGCGAGTTGTTGTAAGTACAAAACCCATTCCCTGTTGCCATCGCTGACACTGTGGTGATGCCCACCTCATTTCCTCATTTTTATAAATACACGTGTGGTCACAAAGGGTCAATGACTCAAAAAAAAAAAAAAGCTGAAAATCAGGGCAGGAAATAATATTCACTTAACTCCCTCCAGCTTTGGGAGGAATTCATGGCTCAAATTATAATTTACTCATTTTTTGAAATCTCACCACCAAACCTCAAGTTTGGTATATAGCAGAAACTCAATAAAATATTTGTGAAATGGGAATGAATTTGCCTAATTATAAAGGATTTTCAAGTCACAGTGTATCTGCTACTTTTGGTTTATCCAGGCAATTAATATTTATTAATTAATTAATAGAAGAGCCAACTGTGCCTACACTTGGGGTTGTTTTCTTTTCGGCCCCAGGTGAGCAAACAGAAGTAAGCCTGGATGTCATCTTTAAGGAGCTCAGACTTGACGTCAGGGTTCAGAGATTTCGTAAAACTGTGTAAGGTCAGCAAAGCCTGGAGAAGTTCAGGGAAACCCACACAGAAAACCCTTCCCCGTGGGTGCAGTGTCACTCCCAGGAATCCAGAAATCAGAGGCATTAAGTCACACGTGCTCTTGAGGGAAACACATCTAGGAGCTAACTTTGTTTTTCTGTTTGTAAGAGGGAGCAGAGCACAGATGGGCCATTCCTTAGATTTACGATGCAGCCAATTAGACATTTAAAAGGTTAGAGGCAGAATGTTTTGAAGAGAAATCAACTGCAGTTTAAATATGCCTCGTTTCAGTAGGGACTCTCCTGGCCCCAAGTTCAGGGAGCAGTCAGTTTCTCACCTACCCAGGTATCTTTTTTTGTGCCGTGTAGGTTTGGGTTATGGAAAGCTCTTTAGGATTTCTGATTAGATCCTCTCATCCTGATTGGAGACGCATTACAGTTCTTTTTTCTTTTTTTTTTAAATAATTTATTTGATTTTTTCAGTTTTACGCATTATAGTTCTTATACCATTAAACTCCTCCTCTCCTCTGTTTTTATGCGGACCCCCCCCCCCAATGCAACAACAACTTGAACTGAGTTTCTCTCTGTTCTCCCTCATTCCTCCTTGGAACATCATTTTTGAGATTTAGAGGGAGTGGGACTATCTTTCACAAGATTTCAGTAGGGAAATCAAAACCCCATTTGGTTGTGAGGAATGGAGAGGAAAGGGAATTCTAAAAGTGAGGTTGTTGGCTGAACATTTTATAGTCAACAGATCATTTGTTGTTCTTTCCCCATTTTTCATCATCTGGCTGCAGCTCCAGCCTCTTGAAGACCTATCCCTCCTCCTCCACAGGATCTTCCCCGACCCGTCTAATCCTGGAGACTGGCTTTCTGGATCTGAACCCCCGGATCTACCCCTTACTTGCTGTGTGATCTTGGGCAGTTACTTGACCTCTCTGTGCTTCAGTGTGCCTATCTGTAAAATCAGCAAATGCAATGGAGTCTTAATCGTACCTATTTCACAGAGTTGCACAAGATTTAAATGAGCGACTGTATACAGAGGGTTTACAAATGCCACATGGCATGTCCTATCAGTTTGATCTGATTAGTTTATTTATTGAACTTTGCATAAAATCCTTTGAGAAGAATGATCTATGTCTCAAATCTCTGATCAAAGCTTTCTTCCTCCCTTGGTTTTCCATGTCCAGTACATACATTGGTTTTTCTCCCTCTCAGACTATCAGGATCATCTCCTTTTTCTCTATCCACCATCTGCACGAGAGCTTTTCTCAAAGGTCTGCACCCAGATTTCATGCCTCCTCCTCGACTTTGGGATATTATTTGTTTCCATGGCTACAAATATCACCACCATGCCGGCAACTTCCGTGTCTCAGTTTTTAACCAAATTATCTCTTTTACAAATGTTATAAGCAAAAATCTTTTCAATCCTTTCAATTAGAAGACTATGAAGTAGAATGGCAGTTGCACATGCCATGGAGAGTGCTGTGGTCTACAGCACGATTTTGGAGATAGACCAGGCTCCTGTGAAGAAGTTTTAAAAATAGACTTTGGTAATTGACTCCCTATGAATGCCAATTGAGAAAATAACTTTTAAACGAAGGCTTACTCTGCAAAATCCTCTATCTTCACATCATAACCCAGCTTCGTCTGCCCTCGGGACCCCCTCCTGGGGTGCACGAATTACCCTGCATTTTCTTGATGACAGAACTACCAGTGTTCGTGAGCCCCCACCACATTTGGCTGGTAAAAACTGTTTAGGATTTAATAGCACGTTTGTGTAGGAGGTCAGCATTAAAGCATGCAAATAAGAGGGACAGAGAATAAAAAATAAAGGCAACAGTAAAAAGCATAAAAATAAAAACACATCACAGGTGGGTTTGCAGCAAAGGGTAATAGTGATAATCTTGTCACCTTTTCCAGGCATGTTTTCCATTCTCCCCTTTGCATGCCTACCAGCCTTGAAGCTAATGCTTCCCCTGCTGTCCGTAGCCCATAGTTTTACAGACATGATGGGCTTCATGATATCAACTAGGGTTCAGAAATAGAACAAATCCTTTGCAGAGTGACTTTGTCTATTCCTGGTAAATATAAAGATGGATTGCTAATATTTATTGCATACATACTCTAAGCTGAGCATGGTACTAAGTGTTCTTAATGTATCTTTCTCATTTAATCTCAGTAATGGCAGAGGGATAGACTACTTTTATCTCCATTTTACGGGTTAGGAAATTGAATCTCCTAGAAGTTAAGAGCCTGTGACAAGCTCTGGTCAGTTTATAAGGGGTGGAGCCAAAATTCAAGTCTCGTGAAAAAAGCATTGTTGTTAATGACTTCTTTATGTTACTGCCTTCGTCTGTTGGGGCCACTATAACAAAGACCGGGTGGCTTATGAACAACAGACATTTGTGGCTCGTAGTTCTGGAAGGTGGAAGTTCAAGATTAGGTTACCAGCATACTCTGATTCTGATGAGGGTCCTCTGCTGGGCTGCAGACAGCCAACTTCTCTGTGAGCTCCTATGGAAGGGTTGAGCAAGTTTTCTAGAACCCGGCTCATAAGGGCACTGATCTATCAGGAGGACTCCACTCTCACAACCCAGTCCCCCACCAAAGGCGGCACCTCCTAGTACTAGTACCACCGGGAAGTTCAGATTTCAACATAATGAATTTGACAGCTACACAAATATTTAGACCATAGCAACTTTCTTCTAACATATTAGTTAATGATTTTTTTCAATACACCAGTCAGCTTACAAATCAGGCCCCAAAACAAGCACAGGTTGGGCAGAGTGCTGAATTCTGCACAAATTAAAACATCAGCCCTTGATTTTCAAAAATTGCCCAAAGTTGCCCAAATGCCACTGATTGTTCAGAATACATAAGTTATTTCATGACAGTGAGTTAGCAATCTAAACAGTGTGCTCTGAAGGGCCATACCCATTCACAATAAGTCAGCAGGTATGGACACCCCCCACCCCCAACTGTATGAATATATATTGTGACTCTGTAACTGCAATCAGGTGACTCCTGACCAGCAGGCTGTCAGATCGGAGCCCCGGGTCTCTTCACCACACCCCCGAAACACGAGTGAGGCATTTGCTGCAGTATCTCAGTCTTGCATTTTGTTATTAATTATTACAGCTGTCCAACATGAGTCATGGGCTTTGTGCATAACCCATTGCGAAGTCCCTGAACAACTGTGGGAAAAGTAAAAAAAAAAAAAAAGCCCCTTGCAAGAATGATGACTGACATAAATCTATAAAGGGCCTTTTGAGAAAGGACTGAGACTACATGTCATAAATATGTTCATATTTTATTCATGCGTATCTGAGGTTTCAGAATACAATCTTTGGCCATATCAATATCTCATACTAAATACTCAAGTGGAATATCAGATTTGAAATTAAGTGCTCTGGAAGTGCTCCATTCATTAGGACCCCTACTCTCTCTGGACTCAAGGTTTCTATCAGTTTAAGAGGAAGTATTATTTGAAATGCTTTTTAGTTCAGGCACCAAGGGGTTCCCTCTTAACCAGAAAGCCCTATTTTGATAAATGATATCCCCTCTACACAGAAAGGTAGTCTCCCTAGACTAGATGCATTAGAATAAGGGGCTCACACCTGGATTTTATTGAGAGGTAATATTTATGTGTTAATCTTAGACACTGTTTTCCTTTGGAATGCACTGGGGAATATTTTAAGGAACATGTTTAATTGGAGAAATGTGTTGCTTTATCGATAGTCAAGTGTCAGGGTCATTAGAACAAGCCCTTGAAAGGATCAGAAAACATTGTGCATTGTAGGAGAAGAGGTCTAAGGAGCAGGGCGCTTGAGATGTGATTTTTGCTAATGTTACTACACTTCATCGCACTCATTTGCCCAATCTTACCATTAACTTGGAATCAACTATGAGGATTTTTTAGAGGACTGTGTATCACACACTGGTCCTTTAAAGTTAATTATAATTACTATGTAATATCAAAAGGTTATTATACAAAATGTTCTCTTGGTCATTAGAGTTGATTTTGTCTATGTCACATTTGTGCCTGCCTGGAAAGGATTTAGAAGTGTGGCTTATCCTTATTAGTCAATAAACCCAAAGCTTTGAGGGCTCATTCCACAGCTGCTGGTGTTTACATTCTGTGATATTTCAGCATGCGAGATAAAAAGAAATGACATGGCCAAGGCTTATTTTAAAATATCCCCATTGTTCAGAATGGTGTTTGCAAATGGACCTTCAGAGTTCACTGTAGACAAGTATAAGGCATTGAACCTCCTTAGGCAAATTCTCTGACTCACTGGGCCCCTCATTCTCTTAGATGGAAACATCTACCTCCTTCCCAAATTTAAACTACTAGAGATGTGTCTTTCTACCCTGGATTAACACGCTCAAGAATGTGTCTGAGAAGAATCAGTCTCGTGCATGAAGGTGTAGGAACCACTGTATTCTAGCGGGCTGAGGGAGGGATCCAGGGGGATCCAGTGGGAGGGATCCCAGAGCAGTTAGGGCGTTGCAATCTTAGTGAGGCCAAAAACCTCACTCCTGAGTCTCTGGTTATCTCCACACCTTTCAGGGCTGTGCTTCATCCCAGGGAGGGGAAAAGATGGGAAATTCTCAAGGGATGAGAGAAAGGACAATGGAGACCGTGGCTTTCCTACCTCTGAGAACTGGGTAAGGAATAAGCCAACAAAGGCAGTAGCCCACACTTGGGAACACCCAGTTCTTTGAAGCAAGGGGAGGTGAAATGGCTAAGGGGATTCAAACCCCATCCTCTATGTTCCTGTTTGCTCCATAATCCAGAGCCGCTGGTGCTCGTTGCACACCTACGCTTTCTGCAATAGCAGCTGGGTCTCCTTCTGCACAGATTGCTGCCCACCCACCACAGCAAAGCAGACCCAAGCCTCACGCACGCAGTGTTCCCCTAAGAGGACACTGAGCCACATGTACAAATCAGAGACAAAGGCAGGGAGTGGGTGGGCTGCCTGGGAATGATCATCTAAAGCCAGTTAAGTGCAAAGTTAAGTTTCTTAAATGCCTCTTTCAAAGCAAACTTGGTAACAGAGACTTATACTTGGTATCATTAGAGGTTTAATTAATTAATTTATTTCTTAGCAGGTGGAAGTCAGAATTCCTTTTCAAATTCCAGAATTCCTTGCTTTCTCAGTCAGCTCCATTCTAGTAGCCTCAGGACCTATCCCTCCCAAATGGAGCGATGCAGTTGTTTTCACAAACTACTTTCAGCACGTCACTGTCCAATCTCTTGATCATTTCAGCTACCATCATCGTGGAATATGCAATCCTTGTATGTCCTTGCCTTGACCTGGTCCCTGCACCACTCTTGAGAATGAGGGCTCTGTTACCTGGTGACTCTTCCCTCCTACCCCCTTTCCAGGCTGTGGTGTTAGCTTTGAGTCCTCAAATCTTGATATTTTCCATGGATAGTCTTTAAAAGGCTCATGCAAGTCCTAAAATCAAATTGTGTGTGAACATGAATTTTCATGGTGAGATAGTTTATGATTTTCATTAGTTTAAGAACTAATGACCTACTAGTTAAATATTTTAGGATCCCTCGTCCTCTACATTAGCATGTTTGGAAACTGTCCTATCTGCACCAAGTCCGAGGGCAGAGGCTCTAGCTACTCCCACTGTGCTGCCTAGGGACGATTCTCCAGGTGTCCAAGCAGGAACATGTACCCACCCTCTGAAAGCTCTTCCGCCTGAAAGACTTCCTGGCAGGAGAGAGATGGAGTGGCCCCAGAGTTCTGAGAATTAAGGGTCAAGAGAATTCCTAAAAGAACTGAGTTGGTACCTTACAGTCTCCCAGTAAAAGTTCTCCAGTTCTTATTAAACAAAGTTGTATCTTTCTTTTCTTCTTTACTGGTGATCCCTGATCCTCATTCTTTAATTGGGAATGTACGGTATCTTTGTTTGGATCAGTCTTGCATTTCTGTCCCCAACTAGAGGAAGGAAAATCCTGTCCCTTTACCTCTGGGTTTTTGTTTTCCGCTCTGGCCGGCCACTTTTGGTCTTCTCTGTTTCCAGGCATTTCACCTAGCTCAGCCCCTTCCAACCAAGACCTCCGATGAGATGACAAGGTGAACACTGTCTTACCTTCCAAGGAAGCTGCAGTCAAGTAACAGTGAACAAAACTAGGAATTCCAGCCACCTGTGTTTGCTTATGAGGGTCTGGATTTTATGGAGGAATAAGGGTCTATTGCATTTCTAAAAATAAAATCCTTTGAAATTCTCGGGCACTGTTGGTGGGATTGAAAATTGGGACAGCCACTATGGAAAACAGTATGGAGTTCCCTCAAAAAATTAAAAATACAGAGACCCTATGATCTGGCAATTCAGCTGCTAGGAATATATCTGAAAGAAATGAAAAGAGTATTCCAAAGAAATATTGGCACCCCCCCACATTCACTGCTGCATTAATCACGATAGCCAAGACATGGGAATAAGCTAAGCGTCCACTCAGACAAATGGATAAAGAGGTTGTAGCAAATATATGCAATGGAATATTATTCAGCCATAAAAAGGAGATCCTGCCATTTGCGAAATATGGATGGATGCTAAGTGATATAAATTACACAAAGAAAGACAAATACTTTATCATCTCACGTATAGGAAGGATTTGATAGCAACAATAACAACCAAACTCATAGAAAAAGAGATCAGATTTGAGATTACCAGAGATGGGCAGTGGGGAAGTGGGAACCAGAGGAAGGTGGTCCAAAGACACAAAATTTTAGTTGTAAGATCAATAAGTCATGGGGATATAATGTACAACATAATGGCTAGAGCTAACACTGCTATACTGGTATATTTAAAAATTGTTAAGAGTGTAGATCCTAAGTGTTCTTATCACAAGGAAAAAACAATTTCTCTTTCTATGCTTATGAGATAGATTTTCACCAACTTGCTGTGAAAATTGTTTCGTAATGTATTTAAGTCAGGTCAGGATGTTACACACCTTAAACTGATACAGCTTTGTATGCCAATTATATCCCAATAAAACTAGAGGAATAATGAAACCTTTAGCCTGAAAGGGTAATTAGATGTACAGTTCAAGCTTCTTCTTTTCACATTATGTAATCTCACGGTTGTGTACAGTTAGGTTTAAAGTTCGGCGTACGGTGTCTGTCCAATGAGTACGCATAAGCCTAGATTCTCATTGATATCTCAAATCCCCTCAAAAAAACTCATTATTTTTCATTGTAAATAAGTTTTTCTTGCTATCCTGTCAGTTAGAAGCAAACAGTTCACTCAGCAACCCGAGCTAGAAACTCGAGATTCTCTTGAGTTTTTCTTCTTAGTGTTTCATGCGTAATTTTCTTCATCCTCCAATGTTAACCCCCAAATAATTCTCAAACCTCTCTTCTCTGCCTCAGCTACTAGTGCTCATTTCAGGCTTTTATCATCTCTCACTTGAACTCCTGTATCTGGGTCCTAACTGCTCCCTCAGATCCATAATAACAACAAAATAATAATGGCTGATGCTTAATGGGTCCTTAACACCTGCTCTAAACTACTTCGCAGTGCTTTAGATGCTTTACCATAAGTGAATCCTGGTTATGACCTTATGGTCTAGGCATTTGTTGTCATCTCCACTTGACAGATGGGAAGACTGAGGGTTCTAGAGGTCAAAGAACTTGCTCAAAGAAATATATTTAGAATGTGGTTTGGTCAAGATACACATCCACGTTTGCCTGTCTTTAGAAAGTGAGATTTTTTATCACCAGGTCTATAATTTCTCTGAACTCACAGTTGCCTGGGTAGTTCTTTTAAATTATAAACTTCCTGTGTTTACATGCCCTAAATGTGTCCCCTTTCTTTAGCACATACTCATGGCCCTCTATCACCTTTACCTCTGTTGCAGAACATTAAGAGTATCAGCCTGCAACATATCACACTTCCCTGTATCTGTGCCCTTGATTGTCCTCTCGCACCCTGACCGGGACTTGACCAGTAGGACATCAGTAAGTGTAATGCAAATGAAGTCTTAAAAAAATGCTTTCACATGGCGCTTGCATTCTGGGGATCTCCCGGCTCTCTGGGAATCCTTTGGCCTCCATAGAAAGAATCCAAAGCGAACTTCCTCCAAGGTGAGAGACTATATGAAGTCATCTCAGTCATCCTAAGTGATGTCTCAAATGTGTAAGTGAGGCCATCATAAAACATCCATCTCTGGCCATGCTGGTCCAGACCAGAAAAACTGCCCAGATGACCCACAGAGTCACAAATAAATAAAATGGTGGCTATTTTATGCCAGGTTTGGGGGCAGTTTGTTTGGGGGTGGTTTGTTACATGGCAAAAGCTAGCGGATGCACCAGCCTAACCTTCCACCTTTATCTCTCACCACTTCTTGCCTGCCATTCATTATCTAACGAGGGCATTCTGCCTGTCGGCCTGTGATTCCGCCTCTTTACCTTTGCTCTTGTTGAACATTTGACTGGGAATGCATTTCCTCTTGGCCTCGTTAACATTGATTCATCCTTTCCTACTTTGTTTAGATTTTTATTTCCTTGTTCCTTCCTTGACCCTTCTTTTCTCACCCTTTCCTGTGGTCTTTCAGGTCGGTTAGGTAGGTACCTCTTCCAACTATTTTCAAAAACCCCTATCATCACACTTCCAAATAATTTTATAATGACCTATATGGGTCTATTCCCTGGCTAGATGCTGGGGTTTTTGAAGACATAGTCTTGCTTTGTTCTGTCTTGTCTATCCCTTCAACATCTAGCAAAGTGGCTGACATTTAGTAGTAGCCAATAAAACCTGTTGGATGAGTGAGTGACAGAAGGAATAAGGAAGTCAGGAGGGAGTCTGTAGCTAGCTGGGGAAAGGCCCTACCTCAAAGGGGTTGTTTGTGTTGACACTCTTTAATTCAGCTTTTATGTATCCTCGTCCTGTCTCAATAAAGCATGAACGTGGCAAAAAACCCAGATGAACCTTAGGCAAAGAGGGCTGTGAGTAGAAAGAACCAGTATCCCAGAGACTTCAACTGCACGTTTTAGGTGATGGTGTAGAATGGAAAGTAGTTAAATGAAACACACAGAAAGTAGGTCTGAGGTAGATTATTGAACTTGTTCAAGTGTTCAAAATGGAAATCTGAATCCATTTTCCAATAGGCTTCCTTTAAATGGATATAAAAAGAGCCTTTTTTCTTTCCTTTTTCTATCCCAAACCTCCTAGCACCATCATAAAACTCAGCCTGAGACAGAGTTGATAAACTGACAGATAGTATCAAATGTCAGCCAGGGTCTTGTCTCCATCCGAGGCTCTGGGGAACAGCCTTGGAACGGATTGCTCCTGCCAGAGTATCTCATTATTTTAAGCAAATTGAATTTCTCATTGACTGTGTTGAAAGGTTGTACGCTAGTTATAATTACCGGTTTTACTTAATTTCCTTTTATAAATAGGTCGGTACTCTGTACTTGAAAGTACTATGTTGATTACTGATTTTTTTTTTTTCCTTTTGGCCTCAGGGACTGTTTAGAGCAAAAACTGCTGACTGAGTGAATTTAATGAAACAAATACACGTCCAATTATAAGAGGGTGTATGTGTGAGACCACACACAGGCACATAGGTAGTAAACATACACTAAGCCAAAATCACAAGGGTGACAATAAGCACAGAGGGCTTGCTTTCGTGTTCTGATGGCAGCGGAGGCACCTTGAAACTGCTGGTGAAGAAAATGCCCAGGCAGGGGTTGCTGAGGGGCTGGAAAACGCCCCCTCCAGCCCACAGCATTATCTTCTCTACTTCAATTGCCCCTGATTTCTACGCATGGCACCTCTGGGTTCTGATGAAAGTCCGCTTCCTAAAAGAATGCGAACATGTGGTCTTCAAATGGGAAGGGGATGATCAAACTGTCAATTCATTAAAAATGACTTTTTAAAAATTGCTTTTCTAATTATAAAAGTGATACATTTTTGGTGAGAGGGACAGCATATGCAGAAAATGAAATCTAAGAGACAACAATAATAAATATTATTGATAATCTCACCACCTGGAGAGAACCACTCCGAATTTCATGTATTTTATATATATATGTAAGTATTCATGCCCAATTTTGTATCTGTCTTTTCACTAATATTAACACATTGAAAGCATATCCCCATGTTCTATGCCTTTGTAAATGTAACTTTTAAAAAATATTTTATTTGATTATTATTTTATTTTTTAAAGGTTTTATTTATTTATTTGACAGAGAGAGAGATCACAAGTGGCAGAGAGGCAGAGAGAGAGAGAGGAGGAAGCAGGCTCCCTGCTGAGCAGAGAGCCTGATGCGGGCCTCGATCCCAGGACCCTGAGATCATGACCTGAGCCGAAGGCAGAGGCTTTAACCCACTGAGCCACCCAGGCGCCCTGTAGATATAACTTTTAATGATTACATATTATTCCACAGTGTGAGTAGACTGTGGTATCTTTTACCATTTCATTATTATTAAATTCTTCATTTCATTTATTCATCATTTCTGATATTATAAATAGCACATTATCAAACATTCCCGTACTTAACCATTCTACATAACTTTCACTATTTTCTTTGGGTAGGTTTAAGAAATAAAATTTATGCATTGAGGGTTTCAGGTGTTGTCTGTCTGTTTTATCTATCTATCTATCTATCTATCTATCTATCTATCTATCTATCTATTTAAGAGCACGTGCCCATACACAGTGGAGAGGCACAGGGAGAAGGAGAGAGAAAATCTTCAAGTCCCCTTGTTGCTGAACATGGAGCCCGATGCAGGGCTCGATCTCACAACCCCAGAATCATGACCTAAGCCAAAATCATGAGTCACATGCTTAACTGCTTAACTGACTGAGCCACCTGGGTACCCCTGAGCTCTTCCATTTCTTAATACAAATGGTAGGATTGCTTTTTTAGAAATGTTGTACCAGTTTGTATTAAATGGTACATAAGACTGCATGTTTCACCATACTGTTGTGAACATAAGGAATTAAATATTCTAAACTATTGTGCACATGATAAGTGAAAAATCTGTTTCATTGTTTTCATTTGCATTTCTTTTGCTCTTTGTAGGGACAATTTTATTTGTCTAGTATAGCAATTTAATGTAGGCATTTTGCTCTGCAAGGGGATAGGGTTTGAAGGAATGGGACACAGACAAATGGGGCAAGAAAAGAAAGAAAGGTCCAGAGCCTAGATGCAGCTTCATGAATCTATGAAGATTCCGACTTACCAGCTTATAGAAACTTTCTAACAGCTCTTAGCAAGGAGGTCGAGCATGGAACTATGGGTGAGACAGAGCCTCGCCAGGAAGAGCAGGCCTGTGTGGGTGGCCAGGGTGGGTTTCTAAGAGAAGGTAATGGTGGGACATGAAGGTATTGGGCTTCCGCAGGGCTTCTGGTGGGAACGGTGTGAGAACCGCTCAACAAGAATCTGAGATACAATAGCCTAGCGCAGTCCTGCCTTTCCTTATAGCACTGATTCTTGATTTGGGGCTGATAAAGCTGCCTTTTATTATATAACTTACTCTCCACTTGGAGATGATCATTCAGCTTGTGAACTGTTCTGGTTCCTGCGTTTTCTTGCTCTCAGGTAAGTTTAGACACTTCCTTGCCCATGAGCACCTCTAGGAAATGTTACAAGTCATGGTTAGCATGAGGGCTGGAGATTATCTATGGATTCAAAATGACCAATTTTCTTCAACCCTTGTTGCCATAAATTAACTTTCAGAAGCTTTTCCTCCCCCATCCGCTACCTCAGGTAGAGAGAGGTAATGGAAAGGTGTGTGTGTGTGTGTGTGTGTGTGTGTGCGCGCGTCTGTCCCATTTGTGGTCACAGTGATTTGATGGACTGCCCATGCCAGTACAGCAGCCTCTGTGGGGACAGAGAAAGCTTCCCAAGCTGCCCACGAAGACAGTGCACTCATCTGTCTCTGACTTCCTAAAAGCTGCCCCACCAGAGGTCGACCGCCCCAAATGCAGCACTTTTAAGATCATAAGGCCACTGCTCCTAGTGTCTGTGGGAGCTCAACCAGTGTTTTAGAAGCAGCAGGATACACACAAAGAATATAAACTCTGAGCCATGAAAGCCGGTTTGGAGTCCTGCCTTCTGCCACCAATAGGGCTAAATGGATTTTGAGGAGCCACCTCAAAAAGTCACGATCCCGAGTCTCTGGGTCCTCGGACTTACTCCCACGAGCAATGAAGACAGTGACTCCTGTCCTCTGCCTCAGCTGGGCCGGGCACAAGCGCATGGCCTGGGGTGGTCACTGGGTCTCGGGGAGCCCTCCTTTTAGAGTCTATTAAACGGGGGCTAACAGCTCTAGCCATGCCCACCAAGCACAACTCGGGGAAAGGGGGCGGGATCCAGAAAGTTACTGGGTATAGAAGCGCTAGGGCAGGGTGAAGTAAGGAATCCCATGGCACCAGAGAGGATAAATGGGCATTTCAACATAAAAGGGCCTCTCTGCCCATATTGGCATCCACACCGGAAGGAGGTGGGGGACTGTGCCTCAGCATCGGGGGAGCACGGCCTAGAACACCTTGACAACAGCCAGAGGGGTTCACGGTTCCATCAACTGGCTTTGAGGTAAGACTCTTCTCCTTTTAAACTCATGACTTCTTGCTAAAAATACATCTCATGTGCTTCTTCAATGCCATTTGAAATGTTAAAATATCTTTAGCACCAAGACCATCCTGAGGTCATCTATCGCCCCTCAAGGAGCTGCCCCCCCTCACCCGACCTTCCCCGCTGCGCTACTGAGCATCACAGCTCCAAGACAAACCCAGGGATGGCAGCTACATACAGCTCCCCTCAGTGTTTTCGGGTATCCCAGGCAGATGGGCTGGTGCATTGGGGCCAACCTTGCAATCCCAGAAGGCCAGAGACGTGAGGTTCATTTGAGGTTTGGAGCAGTAAATGACAAGGCACAGGGTCCCACGCCTGTTGGGCAGTCAGGGGCAAGACTGGAGTCAGGATCATTTGTCTCACTGACTTGTTCTTTCCTTTTGGTGAAAAGCCTTCCAGGTTGAAGCAATATCCCCCCTGTGGCTCAAAGTTGCAGTGGCAATCCTCAGGATACTCCAGGGGGTTCTCTTGCCCGCCCCCCCCCGGATTTGGGGGCGTGAGAGTCAGGGGCAGCCACCAGCACATGAAGAGACTACTAGTTGTAAAACACACACAATTTCAGGCCTGCTGGCCCAGTTGGTGGAACTATTTTTATGCTTCTTTCACATGTAATCTGTGAAGAAGAGGCCACGTCTTTATCTTCGACACTTAACATTTTATGTCAGGTAAAAAATAAGAATGGAATCAGCACTGTTCTTTCCCTTTCCTGTCCTCAGGGGGAGTGGAGGCCAGTTCAGGCATGCTCGGGTTGGGACATCTTGTAAACTTTCTCAGGCCTGCAAATATCTTTTTATAATCTGCCCTAGGAGCTTCCCCAGCAAGCCCAGAAAGCCAGAAGCTGGTTTTCCATATCAGCTAAGCCCTCACTTCCTCTCCTGAATTTAGCTAAATTGGGCTCTGCCACAGAAAAATCTCGAGGGAGAAAAAGTAACAAAAAAGAACAAGGAAAGAATTGAGCTGGAAATCTCAGCAGGCAACACTGGCACTAAACTGCACAGCTCTGATGCTTTAAGCTCCTTGGAACTTAACTTGAAAAGAGACAAGAAAATACATCCCTAGACTTGACTTACTTTTTTGCTTGTTTTCATTTTATTTTTCGGTTTAGAAAATGATCTATTTTGCACATGAGTTAAAGTAATTTGGAAGATTTTCTGAACCTTTAGATGAGTAACAAGGAATCACTCTATACCATCCCTGTGAATTTGTTTAGCAAGGGTTCCAGGGGCCCCGCTTAATTGTACAAGAGGGACCCCAAATTCAAACACATTTCAGGTTAGGCAGAGACATACATAACTGAAATGAGTGAAGCAAATTGGTTAAAAGACAATAGGATGGCGAGGCCAGAGCACTGGGAATATGTACGTCTTACCTACAGGTATCACATTGAATTTTCAATCCTTCCCATGAAGGCCACACAGAACCTGCACTTTGCCCACAGTAGGGTCTGTTGCCTTCTCATTCTACTCAGTGATGTGAACTCCTTTTCCTTCCCCTTTTCCTTCCTCCCACTAAGCAGCAGCGTGACAAAGCAGTTAGGGACCAGGATGCTAGAATACCAGCAACGGACTGTGTAACTCTAGGCTGGTGATTTCAACTCTTTGTGTCACAGTTTCCTTCATCCCTGAAAGGATGAGAAGAATAAACAAGTGCCTAGATCACTGTCAGGTACATAAAACATCACACATCTGTTTTCTTTTGTTATTCATTCAGGATCCATGTGTCATTATTTAAGCACCTCTCATGTATCAGGGTGTTGTATTGGCCTTATCAGATAGGAATACTTTGCTTGATGGAAGGACAATGAAGAGTTAATAGTTTTTTGCTTATGAACCTTCCAAACATTATCAGCTTAGTCTCTAAAGGAGTTTATGAACTATGTTTTATTACTCCTATTTTTTTAAGGAGGTAGGGGAACAGAACTTCTCAAGGCAACGTGGTCATGAATGGTGGGGCTCAGGTTTGAATTCAGGTCCCTGAAGTTTGTGGGTTTCAGACTTCTTACAGGGCCTATAGCAGAGCAAGTGATGCTTCTGGGACCGCTCTTGCATTAACCATTCGTGCTGGTGTCCTTCCCCACCGAGCCCCGGACTTGGCTTTGCTATTCTTCTTACGAGGTTCCAGGCCCCACTGCTGGTCACGTATGGTTGGCATGAGAGCAGGAACCTATCTCCCACCCTGACAATATTCTAGGCTACCTCAAGGGAAAATTTTGACCAGTCTTACAATCATTTTCATTGTGAAGATAAGGAATGCCCTTGAGTGAATAGGAAAGGCCACAGCCCACCTCTGGTTCCGCTCACATTTTGTATCTTATTTGCATGATCCAAACAAGCAATCTGTTTCTTCCCGAGGGTTCCTGCTTATACCCGGCATGGGTATATTTCAGTCACAGACACTGAGAACAAGAAAGGGCAGTAAAAATGCCAAGTTCATTAGCTGCCATATACAATCCACTGGGGTCCTTTGGGTTTGATGAGAACCACTAGAAGAACTTCTATGAAAAATATCTATATCTATATCTGGCTCTATGACAGGTAAACCATAAAACAGACTCTTAACTATAGAGAACAAAGTGAGAGTTGCTGGAGGGGAGGTGGTTGGGGGTATGGGTTACATGGGTAATGGGTATGAAAGAGGGCACTTGTGATAAGCACTGGGTGTTGTATGTAAGTGATGAATCACAACATATTACACTATATGTTAACTAACTGGAATTTAAATAAAAACTTAAAATATCTGTGTGTGTGTATGTATGTGTGTGTGTGTGTGTGTAGATTCATAGGCCTTACTCTGCAAATTCTGACTTAATAGTGCTGGAGAGAGGCCCAGGAAGCTGTATTTTAATAAATTTTAATATACAGACAGATTAGGAATCCACTGATCAAACTGACCCTCTTAATTTCAAAGAAAAAGAAATGTGATTTTTCTCATGTTTACAGAGCTAGTTAATATCAATTAGATTAGTTAATATCAATTAGATTAGGACTCAGCACTGGAGACTTCCAAATTGGTTTCCCACTAAATTGTATAGTTTGGTTTTTTTTAAGATTTTTATTTATTTTTTTGACAGAGAGAGAGAGAGAGAGAGAGAGATCACAAGTAGGCAGAGAGACAGGCAGAGAGAGAGGAGGAAGCAGGCTCCCTGCTGAGCAGAGAGCCCGATGCAGGCCTCGATCCCAGGACCCTGAGATCATGACCCTCTGAGCCACCAGGTGCTCCCATTGTATAGTTTCTTTTTTTCTTTTCCCCTTTTTCAAAGATTCTATTTATTTGACAGAAAGAAACACAGCCAGAGAGGGAACACAAGCAGGGGGAGTGAGAGAGGGAGAAGCAGGCTTCCCGCCAAGCAGAGACCCGATGTGGGACTCGATCCTGGGTCTCCAGGATCGTGACCCAAGCCGAAGGTAGTCATTTAACCAACTGAGCCACCCAGGTGCCCCCCATTGTATAGTTTCTAAAAGGGGGCACTGACCAAGTCTTTGGGACTATTATCTTCCTAATTTGCGACTGACATTAAATTGTAGGATTTGGCTGTTAGCTTAAGGTCTGGAGCATTGCTTAAAATCAATACATGCAGAAGAACACAAAAACATAAACACGTTGATGTCACCTGGGCAACACACTTATGTAGATTTCCCTTGGTCTGAATTGAAGCAATCTCAGAGGGAGTGAACCGTATGCCTTTTGTTATCCCAGGATATTTCAGAGAAAAAAGAAATAAAAAAGATCTTAAAAATAGATGGTAACTATATTTTAAGAATAGAAAACCTATTTTCCCTGTTACAAGGTTATGGTCCCAAGGGAGAGATGGAATAAGTGTAAAGCATGCCTATTTCAAGAAAAGATTAAACACAGACAGACCTGCCTCAGAGTTGTTAGAAAGAAAACATTTGCAGTGGAAAAGCTTAAAAGCACATCTTATTTTTATTAGCATCCACTTCTTTTCTGAAAGGCTAATTGTAAAATTTATAGAGCTAATTATCTCTCTAGATTAATATTTATGAACACACAATAGCAAATGTGAGTTCCCAGTGTTGTGTTAAGCACTGGCTTTTCTCCCTTCACACATACAAGCAAACAGCAGATAGCTCAAGGTGATGGTAATATTCTCTCTACAATGTATGTAAACAGTCATGCCAAATTTTTCTTCCCAATTGCAGCAAATTGGTATTTACCCAGCAACAGCAAACTATTTTTAACAGTTAATACTCCTGAAATGTATGGGGACCTTTCTGCAAGATGATGACGAGCTTGCAAAATCAATTGCATAAAGCCTCCCCTAATCAAACACCAAGGAGCAAGATTTCTCTTTATTGACTCCTCTTAACCACATTTTATTCTTATAAGAGGCAGGAAAGATAATCAAAAGCACTTTGTTGTTCTTCCTGCACTTGGAATATGGAACTAATGGTTCCTTCATTTTCAGAAATGGGAGAACAAGGTTAAATATTGCAAAAAACAAAACAAAACAAACACCGCACTTTCAAAACCAAGTGTGCTTATTCAAGCACACCCACCTGACTTCCAACTCCTGTGGATAAATCTAAGCTAGTTCTACTGTCCATAGAAAATGTGAAATTTACAGGACCCAGGGTAAAGGAAGATGTACAGAGGATAGGAGTGGACACAATGAAAGCCAAGTTTGATGACAAATGAATGGCTTCAGGCCAATCCTGAAAGTCTGTGTTTCGGTGTTCCTCTCTAGAGACTGACGGCTGTTTTGCTATATCAGGAATTCCCAGTCAGGGATTTGTGGTTTGGAAAGTGGGCCCTGGATGAGCTTTGGGGATTCTCTAAGTGTCCCACCCAAAACCTCATAGAAATTTATCCTATAAATTAGTGTACTCCTATTACTGGCTGCGAATACCCACTGCTTTCAACAATTCTCAGAGGGTTCCAGAAACTCAGAAAGGTTATGAGTTATTGCACAAGATGACATCTAAGGTCCCTTCCTGTTATAATTATGATTTTTTGCTGCATCTTCGCTCTAAACTCCACTTGCTTCGATTGCCCAGCCTTACTGTTATGCATCTCAAACTTAATTCTAAGCTTCCTTCTTCAAGACTTTTTTTTTTAAAGATTTTATTTATTAGAGAGAGAGCATTAGTTGACAAGTAGGGGAGTGGCAGAGGGAGAAGCAGGACGCTGGTATCCTGACCTGAGCCAAAGGCTGAGGCCCAACCCACTGAGCCACCTAAGTGCCCCACCCCTCTTCTAAGACTTTAAAACTGTGCTGTTCAACATGGCAGCCTCTAGCCTCACACGGCTATTGAAATTTAATTAATTAAAGTGAACTAAACTTAAAAATGCAGTCCATCAGTCACACTAGTCACATCTGAAGTGCTCAGTAGGCGCATGTGGCTCCTGGTTCCTGTATTGAACAACACAGATATGGAACATTTCCATCACAGCAGAAAGTTCTGTTGGATAGTGCTTCTTTAAAGACAGTGATTTCTAAGCTGTCATTCTAAGAATCTACATGTTTAATGAGCTCCCCAGGTGATTCTGATGTAGAGAGTCTGCATATCATGCTTGGAGAAATAGCACAAAGGCTAACACTTGGAAGAGAACCTAAAGACCCCGTCTTTTCCACTTGTCTTTGGGTCTATGAAGATGACTGTCCCACTGACCAGTTTTTAAAAATCACCAACATCCTACTTCAGTGTCCAACATGAGTAAATGGTGTTAGACTTCTGTAGTCTTGGAGTTGGATGGAATCTTTAAGGTTTATCTAGTCCAAACACTTGTTGTTGTTTGAGTCCTCTCTAGATGATTTTCCATGAAGTGCTTGTAGATTATGCACTTGAATACGAACAGTGATGGGGGAAAATCTTGCAAGGTAGCACATTTGATCTGATAAAAGCTCGAACTATTTACTAGTCTTCCTTTACATGGAAGCATGTCCCAGTAGATTCCCCTCATCAGGCAGAGCTCTCTCTGGTCAGAGCTCAGTCTTGACTTGGGTCTTTAAGGCTGATGCCAGTCAATCCCTCTTCTCCAGATGTCATGCTCTATGAAAATACTTTATAGAAGGAAGGGGCTTTTGGAAAAGAAAAATTTGGGATGATCTTCCTTGGGTGTGATAGGAGAGAATTTTATCTCTGGTTTTGCCCCAGCAACTAGGTCTTAGGCTTTACTGGGAGAAGGGATGGTCTCCTCATTAAGAGCAAAATGGAAACAACTTTAAGCCTAAAATGCCCATAGATTTTTGCATTTGAATGATTTTAAAGTTTTGGGGGCATACAGAGACCACATCCTTGGCAGAGAAAGAGCTGCCACCTTCAGCAATGGCAGTCAAGAAGTATTTCTGTCATGGGAATCATAAGCAATGGAGTTAGATCAGAGAAATACAGAAGGGAACAAATGGTATGTAGAAAATAGCCTGAGGACACACAGCCTCAGGGCCAGGGATGGGTCTGAGGAGTGGGGCCAAACCCTGCAGTTATAAAAGTAGGGAGAGGCAGATAAGTAATATCATTTATACCCTCAGCCTGGTGCTTTTAGAGATGCTCAGGTTATATATATCTATAAGATCATTATGCTTTTTCACACAATGGCACTCCAAGATCTTCTCATATCTGAAGACAGTTTTTGTTATCCCCCTACATCCTTTCTTCTTTAGGTTAAGGTCTTTCTTTATTCTACATGGTCTTGGGATTTTTCTTTATCCTCTGAACATATAGCTTGTCTAACTCCTCTTAAATTGAGAATCCAGGACTGTTTTATTTCAGACCTGGTTTGATCACTCTTGCACAGAATGCAACCTTCACCTCCTTCTTTCCAAATCCTCTACTTCTGTTAACACAAGTCACCCCCACTTTTTGTTGAAGGCCAAAACTGGCAGGATATAGAAGCTCATGACCCACTAGTCCCTGACATTTTATTTACTTTACTTCGTTTTCTAAGACTTTAATGATCTTAGTGAAAATATCATAATATATACAGTTCTCCCGTATCCTCTAAATCAGCTAGGAGAGCTTTGAATACGATAAGTACTCAAAGCCTATGATTGCTTGAAAGTCTAAGACAGAATATGCACAACTGAGGAAACTACAAAATAAATGACATGGTTATTACCTGGGGAAAGGATTAGGAGAGCTGGCTCGTAAAAACAGTTCTAGGGAATGAAGTCTGCCTATCTATAAAGTGAGAAGCCTAGACTCCATAATCGCTTAGTTTCCTCTTTATCTCAATTTATACATTTCTATGAAAAAACATATTGAATCCCAAGAGGCAAACCCAATCATTAGGAAGAATACTACCAGACTTTGTAATATCCTGGTAATCTAGGAATGATTAAAAGCCTCACCAAAGACACATAACCAAAAGCTAGCTAATCATGAGTTCTGTCAATATATTTAAATTTTGAGAAAACATTTAAAATCTTGTAAATATAACTAGTTGTATCAACTTGTTAAAATATCTTTAGTACTCAAGCTGGGATTCAGATCCCTGGAGTCATGGGCAAGAAAACTGTGTCAGGGGCACCAGGGTGGCTCAGTCATTAAGTGTCTGCCTTTGGCTCAGATCATGATCCCAGAGTCCTGGGTTCAAGCCCTGCATAGGGCTCCCTGCTCGGTGGGAAGCCTGCTTCTCCCTCTCCTACTCCCCCTACTTGTGTTCCCTCTCTTGCTTTCTGTCAAATAAATAAAATCTTAAAAAAAAAAAAAGAAAGAAAGAAAAGAAAACTGTGTCAAGTGGAAATGAAATTTTATTTGAAAGGAACCTTTCCAGAGTTGTATAAAGAATTAGGGAAATGTTCACAGGAATGAATTAATTCCTGCTTCTGCTGCTTGAAATATGGGACTCTTTTACCCTTAACGTAAGTGGGTATGTGAGGGTATCTTAATAATTGCCAAATCTTTAGGTTAGATATTTTCTTGATTTTCAAATGGACCTGGAGACAGCCATGAAGCATTGGTCTCCGGGGTCACGGAAGCTGTTGCCAACTTTCTGTCTTCATTCTACTCCTTCTCTTTGAAGCCTCGAGTGATTGAGATACCCATTTGCCTGAATGTGGGAGGGATATAGAGTGGTTTTTCTGTTACTGGTGTCAGTGTGTCAGCTTTTCTGAGTACTATTGATGCAATTTCCACCCCTGCCAAAGTCTTCCCATCATCTCTCATCTTGACTGTCACCTCCTATTTGCCATGGCCAATCCACGTTCCAGCACTTTGGGCTTCTCCCCCAAGGTACCCTCTTAACAGTCAATGGATCAAAGCCTGCACAATTTCCAATTTAGCTTTCAAAGATTGTTCCTTGACTCAAATAACTGGCTACTTCTAAAAGTATTTTATTTTATTTTATTTTTTAATTTTAATTCTCTTTAGAGAGAGAGACAGGGAGCCAGGGGAGGGGCAGACAGAAAGAGAGAGAGAAAGAATCTTCAGAATGTCCCATGCTCAGTGTGGAGCTTTACATGGGGCTCTATCTCATGACCCTGAGATCATGACCTGAGCCAAAATCAAGAGTCAGATGCTTAATTGATTGAGCCACCCAGGTGCCCCCTTATAGAAGTATTTTATTTTTTAATTTTTAAAAACATTTTATTTATTTTTTTTGAGAGAGAGAGAGAGAGTGAGCATGAGCAGGGGGAGGGGCAGAAGGAGAAGCAGACTCCTCACTGAGCAGGGACCCAGACATGGGGCTTGATCCCAGCACCCTGGGATCATGACCTGAGCTGAAAGCAGATGGTTAACTCACTGAGCCACCCAGGAGCCCCTAAAAGTATTTTAAATACAAAAGTTACAGCTAAAGGTTATACTTCAACTAATATCTTGGGAGCACATATTAGCAAATTGAAAGAATAAGGCCCATCAGGGCGCCTGGGTGGCTCAGTTGGTTAAGCCTGCCTTCGGCTCAGGTCATGATCCTGGAGACCCGGGATCGAGTCCCACATCAGGCTGCCTGCTCGGCAGGAAGCCTGCTCTTCCCTCTCTCACTCCCCCTGTTTGTGTTCCCCCTCTGACTGTGTTTCTCTCTGTCAAATAAGTAAAATCTTAAAAAAAAAAAAAGAATAGGGCCCATCTTTTGCTTAATCTGTGAATATTACCCATTTGTTTGCTTGAAAACATCATATATCTCTCACAATAGTCATTATGTGTAAGCACTGACATCTTATACTTGGCAAGAGATTCAAATACGGGTGATTCAACAGCATTTAAAAAATAAAAACACATTATCTGTGACATATGAGCTTTCATGGCCACACTAAGCAGAGATAGCCAACAAAGAGCTATAATATTGGTAGTGTAATTGTGACCTGAAAAAACTCTCTTTCTCTAAAATTGTGACCTTCCTATGGACAGTAGCACAAGGTAGTAAAATTTGTAGATGAAAATCATTTCCTACAACTTGCACTATATTTTCAGATAATTCTATTGACTTCTACAGGGTTTATGCAGTCACTATGAGATCTATTCACCCGTTGACTCAATCATATAGTAAATATTTACCAACCCGACAGAATATAGTTTGTTAAGCCATTTCTATTGCCTTGTCTCTCATTCTCAGGAGACAGAATTTCTAAGAGGAGAAAGCTTGAAACTGCAAAACATTTTCATTTGGATTCCATTTTCTCATATGTATTATGATCTGTGCCATAAATTAATTCCTCAAAATCAAACTTGTTGCACTGTCAGGGACTTGGAATACATTATTTTTGATCATTCTATTTTAAATATGGGTAAACTTAGGCCCAGAGGAGTGAAGGAGCTTTCTCAGGATCACAGAGTCGATTAGTGACAGGGTCAGAATGGTCTTCTTGGTAAACCACAGTACCATTTACATGTTCAAACTGCAAATTGTTTTAATTGTTTTAATTTTTATTCTTTTAAAGATTTTATTTATTTATTTGACAGAGAGAGACACAGCGAGAGAGGGAATAGAAGCAAGGGGGAGTGGTAGAAGGAGAAGCAGACTTCCTGCTGAGCAGGGAGCCCAATGCAGGGCTCTAGCCCAGGACCCTGAGATCATGACCTGAGTAGAATGCAGACACTTAACAACTGAGCCACCCAGGTGCCTCTGCAAATTGTTTTTATTTGATAAAAGGTTATAAACTTTGAAGATTAGAAAAAAGATTTCCCAAAGTCATTCCTGAGTGAATCCATAGAAGAAATAGGACCTGGAGTCTTCATTTCAAGGAGGGGTTCTAGATAGTTAAGAGATTAAAAGCAAAATTAAATAAACTAACCCTTGTAAAGTACATGGATGAATCTGGGAAAGGAATAGATACTCCCTTCCTCTCCCCTTTTCTCTGCATAAAGTAGATCTCATATTGACTAACCCAAAAACGATTATAGGTTTTTCATATGGGTTGAATTTATAAACTCATTCTCTCATTTTCAAGTTCATATGAAAACACATTTTTGTCATGTGGTGTTTCAAGGAAAGTATTTAAATATGTTTTCCTCGTGTGGCAACTATTATTGCTGTGTAGAAGGAGAACATAATTTATGATAACCTTTCTTGACATGTTGTTGAATCCCCAGATGTCAGTCCATGTCTTACATTCTTTGTTATCTGATCCTGTAATTCAAATCTCTCTGCCACTCCGTCAGTATTCTATTTATAAATCATTCCATCAATACTTCCTTGTGTTTTGGGCATTTCTTTTTTACTTTGTAGGTTCCACTCAAGAACAATCTTTTCCCCCAGATATGTTAAACTTCTATATATTCTAGGGAATCAGATAGTTAATGCTTCCCAGAAGAGATTAAAAATCCCTTCATTGTATTCTGAGGGGGAAATCTGTGGCACTAAAAATTGAATGTTAATATTATTCTTGGGCAGCACTGTTTCTGTAGAGAGATTGCCTGTTTACCTTCTCTTAACAATGCCACCTCCTCAAAGTGGGAGAAAGTTTATTCTAGGTTATGTGTTTCCTTTTATTCTAATCCCAAAGCCATGCATCAGCCAGCCAGAGTTTCTAAGGCTAATGACAAATGCAGCACAATGAAAAAGTCATTTTAGGCAACCACCTAACAGTCTATATTGATCCTTGAGGATCTAATCAGACCGAGCTGAGATGAGGCTTCTTTTCATCTTTACCAGAGAACTTTCAACCAATGGAGAAAGGCAAGGATATGATGAGCACTGAAAGGCAATGAACACAGCTCTAAGATGGATGTTTCTTCATGAGTTTAAATCACATATTGGCAGCCTTCTTGAACTCCAAACCCTAAATCCATAACATTCCTTGATGTGTTTATTGAAATTTGAATTTTCCTAGGTGTCTGGTTGGAAATTCCAAGAAATCTGAACCTAGAAGAAACTTGTTATTGTCTTACAACAATGTATTTTTTTTTCTTCAATCACTTGTTAAAATGAAATGTTTGTTCTAATATATGTACAGAACTAGGAAATTTTCAAAAGAAAGAAGTAGAGTTCCTGTGTCCTAGACCTGGAGATTATAATGTGGCTGAAGAGCTAAGACATGCGGGAGACAAACATTGCTAACCTTAAAGACGTGTGAAAATACAGAGTCTTGAAATGATCAGTGTATAATGAAATTATTAGTTTTTTATAGGTAGAATTAACATAAAGATTTAAATACCTAAGGAATCTCTGGACCCATGAAAGGACTAAATATATGCACGAAATGTGAGCAACTTAAGTCATCCCAGTGAAAATTGTAAATGCAATGAAGGAATAGCCAAAGAGAAGCATATCTGGTTAAGACGATTATATTTTATGCATGGAATATGTTCAATTCTTACTCTTCCCACTTCGTAAATCACTACTCTACTTGAAATAGTCTTACAGAGCAAACCCTGATTACATTGGGTTATTTCTCTAATGTATGAAAACTGAAGACCTCACGAAAACTGATAAATTGATTTGTTGGGAACAACTGAACCCAAATTTCACAATAAGAACAACATATAGATTGTTACTTCTATCAAAAACATCTGAAGAATTGACCAAGTGATTTCTCCAACTCTCTACTAAGGGAAAAATAACCCATGGCCACAGAGACTCGGTAAATAGATCTAGTCTGGTCTACATATTCTTCGGAGTATCCCTCGATATTCTCATCACTCAATCTTGGCCTGAGACACTTTGCTTCTAGCTTCAGGGCCCCCAGTTTAGTATTTGCTAGTGCACTTGCTCAAGGTACAATATTCTGACTCTGAGTCATTCTCTCTGCTGTGATCTGAGATCTCTGCTTTGATGGGTTCCTTCTCTTGCTCAAGGTACAATATTCTGACTCTGAGTCATTCTCTCTGCTGTGATCTGAGATCTCTGCTTTGATGGGTTCCTTCTCCTTGTGTGATTAGTGTTTTCCTTCTTGCTGTGGTAATGGGAATGGATTGGTAAGCCCCTTTGTGGATAGCATAGCCTTCTCCTCTTTGACTTCTAAAATGAAAATGAGTCTCTCACTTACTATGCCTAAGAAACACTCTATTTCCTCTACAACCAAATTAAACATTCCACTGGTAAGAGTAACTCTGGTGTTGGTTTATTTACTTTATGTGGGTTCTTCAGGATCACATAAGTAAATGAGTGATGGTTGAGTGAATGACGAATGATAGAAAGGACCAGAGTGGATAGAATTGGGCAAGATGGAGCAAACCTCATGTAGAAGATGAATTTATGTCAACTTTTATAGTTTGGTGAAAGATGGTTGATGGGTATTCCAAATAAGAAAAACAGCATGAGTAAAGGCATATGATGGGGATATGTAAGTCACCCTCTCAAAATGAAGGCAATTGCACAAAGCTCAGGGCATTATTGTACCTGATCAAGTTTTCACTGTGAGCTGAGGTATGCTCATAGAGTAACCATAGAACAGCTGACATGCACCAAAAGCTTGGTAGTACAGAACCCCTGAGCCAAGTGCCCTATGCATATTAACTCATCACTTTCACAACTCCTTGGAGGAGGCACTATTTTTATTTACAGGTGAGGAACTGAGGCCTACCTAGGGTGTTTAAAGAATCAGAAGGGGCCTCATAAGTAGCAGAACCCAGGACACAAACCTAGATAGTTTGGCTCAACGGAGACTTGTTTTAAAGGATCCCTTATATGTCCACTGATGACCTCATAGTTAATAATTCATTGACTCGCTAACTAAAAGCATCGGAAGCCTGTTCAGAGTCAATTTCTTCTTTAATGAGTGCATAGTATGTCAAAACATAGGGCCAGGAAAGCAAACACTTGAGTTCATTGTGATCTTGCTAAAGAACCTAAAAATTAATCCAGGCAGTCTCTTGGGCTTGTGTTAACTCTAAACTTTAGAGAAAGGGGCCACAGGGAGGAAACTTTCAGTTAGCTATACCCAGTCATCTGATCCTTCCAAGTCCTTTAACTTCTCATCTAGCCTGAAGCCCCTGATTTGGTCTTTCCCTACAGGGATGAGACAGGGTTCTCAGAGTTCTGGCCATATGAAAAACACTCTGAGGCTAAAGGCTTAGAGGATAAAGAAGCCAGTGGATGTCTATATATATTGTACCTTGCAGTTTTTGCAAAGGATTCAAAATGCAGTACCCTTTTAATCAGTCTGTGAGACTGATAAAATGCCCACTCTGATTTGATTTAAACTACTTTTCCAAATCTGGAGATAATACCTGTTCATGATTCTTGACCTTGCTAGGGGTCATGGTATACCTTTGATTCTATCTTGAAAAAATATTTTTTGAGTGGTTGAATTTTACTTAGAGTACCCAACACTCCCAGCACAAGCCAATATGAAACTTTCATTTTTCCCCCTTAATCATGTAACTTCAGACCGGTGAATGTCTTGTTCCTTGTAAGGCTTCTGCCTTGTATTGTCTATTCTGAACGGAATCTGTTTTAATTGGATATGTTGACCTAAAAAATTAAACACATGACCTCAGTAGCCAGAGGAAAGCCAGGCTTTCAGTTCTGGTAGTAGAGCAGCTATTTGATGCAAGGTCAGACAGAGAAATCCCATACTGAGAGTGTGTTCCTTTTGTATGGTAGTAGAATGGATCCTCTATTGGGGGAAAAAAAAATCCCAGCATGCTACATAAAACACTCAACAAAAGAAAAGCCTGTCTAGATCAGATATTTTGAAAATGAAAATTTCTTTACATTTCTACAAGAATGTACTCAAACATGAAGCATGTTTTTTCAGTACTTTAATCTATATGAAACACCAATAAACCAAGGCCAATAACTTTTGCTAATAAAGCAAAACAAGAAATGTATAATCTAAACAGAAAGCATGGATTTGCCAAGATTTCTTTCATGATTTGTACCGTATTCTACATCAAGCTTTTATATATTCTCTTTACTCGGTGTCGAATGCCTATCAAGAATGAGGTAATGAGTAATGTGTATTTTTGTGTCTGTTTGTTAGGAATAACAGGCTCAGTGAAACACGGTATGCTTACATGGTGATCAGTTGTGCTTCTATTTATTCGTTCAGTGTTAAAGCTATTTTTAAAAGTTATTAAATGTACTTAGTCTTTCTAATAAGAAAAACAAAATAAAAAGTCATTTGCTTGAAATAAAACATTCACATACACACTGCCAGCTCCAATTTGTGGGTTGTTTGTATACATTACACTTCACAAACACAAGAATGCTAAGTTTGAGCTAAAACAATTTTCCCCCTATTTTCTACTATGTTCATGAGAAATATCAAAATTTCCTTAATTAAATTGAACTTCTGTTGGATCCTTTAGAATCCCTGATTTATTCCTGCTATCATCTCACTGCGGATGATTAGTAACCAAGTCCATTGATTGACCATAATGTTTTTCTTATTCAGCCATATATTTTTCCTTTCTCTCTTACCTCTGAGAGTATGCTTATGTCTCTTCAAGCCTAGCATTGAACTTCTAACAGCTTTATGCCTCTAATGTCTCTTTTATACAATCTTTCTTGTACCTTGTCAGCAGTCAGTCCTAAACTGCTGATTTCATGCTATCATTTCTCTGCCCCAAAACTTTCCCTTGGCTCAAAGTCCTATGGGTTAATGTCTTTAGCATTCCAAGCTTTCACCCTGTAATCTGTATTTTCCATTATTACCATATAAATATCCTTTGTTTAGGAAAGCTGGTTTTATGAAATAATCTTCTGCAGTGCTATTTCTAAGTTTATATTCAAGCCATTTTTAGCTTTCTATTTCTCTTTAAAATACAGAATCTCTCTGAGTTTGTTTTTGAGCAACTCAACCACATTGACCCTTTTCTACTCTGAACATCTGGAGTAATTTTATAATAATCTGGGTAATTCTTCTTTGACCTTTAATATGTATCAGCTTTTATAAAATATTAGATGTCTTTTAAAAATATTTAAATGGAATTTCTGAAAAGTAAGGACATTGTCTTATATGTCTTTGTTATCATCTGTGACATAGAAACTATCACCTAAAATATTCAAGGAGCTCAATAAATATTTTTCCATGATTATTTTCAAATCACGTAAAATCTAAAAGACTTCATTAATCAGAATGTTCTGTTCCTTAAGTAGTCTGAGCCTGATTTATGGATTTGAATTTATATTACAGATATATTTTATTTATATACTGCAGAATGTTTGTATATTTTATTTACAACCAATATATAATCAATATAAGCAATAAAACATATAAGTGCATGTACTCACAATGATCTATCTCCTGCTCTTTTTTCATTGAACTGTAGATTCCTTGATAAATAGACTTCTGAATCTTTTTGGTATAGATTACTTCCTCAAAGAATAACATATAGTTCCATACAACCCTTGGACATTCATGAAATCGTAAAGCAATGCCAACAAGGCATAAGAACTCTTCCAAAAATCCTGAAACTAGGTCTGAAGATCTGATTTTCAGATATCCATAAAGAACAAGGGAACTCAACAGACACCAAACTATGATAAAACAAAATAATTTCTAGATTCCCTTTATATCTAACCTAAGCCTGGCAAGTAGGAACTCTTAAAAGACTCATTCTGCTGTGTGGTCCACTGACCCAGACTCTTTCTCAGCAACTCACACTATACATGTTGTCATCATTTAGGTGTAAAACAGAACACCATACTGTCAAGATCTGCTCTCATAGCCACACCCAAGACACTCCACTTCATTTCCTCCTTATCACCTTCATTCATAGGTCACACTATCACTTTTAGCTTATTGAACCCTTGGGTTTCTTACCGTCTGCCTTCTCCTTCTTTCTCACACCCACCTCATTCTGAGGAAAGGTAGAATTCTGTCTCTTCCTAGATTTCACTTCTGAATTATTTTCCTCTACCTCAATTCATGACTCATACCCACAGTCACCCCATCAGAGAAATACCTCAGAAATCTACTGCAATGATGTAGTCTTTGATACACTTTTATATCCTATCCTACCAGGGTCTTAACTGTAACTTTTCCTTGACCTCGTTGAGGCCTCCTAACCATCGTAACATTTTTATATTGGTTACCATTGCTCAGATGCCTTTCCTTTCTTTATAATTCTGTTTATAACCTGTGGTCCAACATTATTTTTATTTACTGATACACGATCATCACCCTGGTGTCTCTTACCTGCTTTTAAACTGATGTGGTAAAACCTCAGCTATTTACATTCCTTGTGCCAACAACTGAGCTGCCTAATATGCCTATACTTTGGAGAAAAAAATACTTTGGGAGATTGAATTTACTTTTTTATTTTTAACAGTGAATAATATTTACCAACATTTTCATCAATGTCCCATGCCAAGTGAATATGTTCACTTATTATTCTTGCTGAAGTACATTGTTTAATAATAATTTCAGTAAAGATCCGTGGGTGGTAAGCACTCTACGTCTTTGAACATCTGAATATTTTTGTTTTGCTGTCATTAAAAAAATCTAGTTAATCCAGGCATAGAGTTGTTGTTGCCATTTATGTTTTTCAGTCCTCTGAAACTAGCATGACATTTACTTCTGAAAACATTTTATTATTGCTGATGAGAATTCGGATGGTAGTGCACTTGTCTAGTCCTTTTAAGTTATCTTTCTTTTTTTCTCTAGAAGCTCTTAAGATTTTAACATTATCCTTGAAGTGCTTTTATTTAATTATAACTCATCTCTGTGGGTTTATTTTTATTTGAGCTGCTTAGTATTCACAATATATTAAGAAAAACTATCTAGTTTTTTTCTTTTGCAAAAATCTCTGATGTATGTCTATAAATATTATTTGTTCATTATTTTTGCATTCTCTTTTTTGAAACTCCCTTTGGATGTAAAAGCATCTGAAATGATCTTCCACATCTCCTAATTTCTTGTTTCTGATTTTAACTATTGGTGTTCCAGGTGATTTTATCAGTACTGTATTTCATTCTCTCCTTAACTATGCTAATTATGTGTTTATGGCATCTATTGATCTTTCAAATTTGATAACATCTTAACTCATAGACTATAAATTTCTCTTTCATATCCACCTATTTTCAGCCAGTTTTTCTCTCACAAGTTATTATTCTTTTGAAGTTGATATTATTCTTTATCTCTGAACATCCTAAACACTTGTGTACAATTAATTTCACCAGAAGTGAATTTGTATTCTAATTACTAATTTCATTGCTTTCTGAAGATAAATTTAAGTTATTGAGTTCTTTTTTGAGTTGGCGTTTTCTATTTTCTTTGTCTTGTACTTTCTCTTTACTAGTTTCAACCTAGCAATTGCCTCTACCCTGATTCCTGGTTACAGAACTTAGCACTAGTCTCACAATGGTGTTTCAGGACTCACCAAACCATTCACTGAACCAGGAGGTGATCTGACTCAGTTTCTGGCCCTGAGACTTTAGGTTGCCCCTAGCGACCTCCGTAGACCCACAGTTCCCTGTAACATAAGATCCCAGGCCTCAGGCAACAGCCCTTTCATGTTATGCTACCTCATTAGTGGTGGATACTAGATTAGTTTCTGCCATTTGTTTTTATTTTTATCTGGAGAAGTTGGAAAGCTATAAACTTTCTCAGATATTAAGTAAGTACCTTCATTCTTGGTTTGGAAAGTGCAAGTGAGATAGAGGCAATCTTCCTAAAGCCTCTGTTTGTCTCTGGTGGGATTCAAGGGCACAGCTTTCCTGAGATAGTTTCTAGTGAAACAGGGACTGGTGAAGCTGCCAGCATAGGAGAGCTCCCAGAGCAGCTGAGGTTACACCTGACTCCATGCTATTCTGCCATCATTTTAAGATGTCCAGCCTAGAACCTGATTCTTCAATCCTCCAAGTGATTTGTAAGCACCTGATTTTCTGTACTAAATTCCTCTGTATTTCAAATTTCCTTTTATAAATACTTTTTTATTATTAACATATAATGTATTTGTTTCAAGGGTACACGTCTGTGATTCATCAGTCCTATATAATATACAATGTTCACCATAGCACATACCCTCCGCAATGTCCATTACCCAGCCACCCCAACCCTCCCACCACCTCCGCTCCAGCAACTCTCAGTTTGTTTCCTGAGATTAAGAGTCTCTTATGGTTTGTCTCTCTCTCTCTGGTTTCATCTTGTTTCAGTTTTTCCTCTCTTCCCCTATGATCCTCTGCCTTATTCTCAAATTCCACATATTAGTGATATCATATGATAATTGTCTTTTTCTGACTGACTTCTTTCACTTAGCATAATACCCTGCAGTTCCATCCACATTGTTGCAAGTGGCAAGATTTCATTTTTTGATGGCTGCATGATGTTTCCTTGTGTGTGTGTGTGTGTGTGTGTGTGTGTGTGTGTGTGTGTGTCAACATACCTTCTTTACCCATTCATCTGTCAAGGGGTATCTGGGATTTTTCGATAGTTTGCCTATCGTGGACATTGCTGCTGCGAACATTATGTTTCAAATTTCTAGAATGATTTATGTGTTTTCTTTTTTTAAAATATTTAAAAAAAATTATTTGAGAGAGAGAGAAACCATGAGCAAGGGAAGGGGGAGAGGGAGAAGCAGACTCCCCACTGAGCAGGGAGTCCAACCTGGGGCTTAATCCCAGGACCCTGGGATCATGATCTGAGCCAAAGGCAGACCCAACTGACTGAACCAACCAGTCACCCCAAGAGTGCTTTATATTTTTTCTGCTGAACCTGATACACACTAACTCTAGCTTTAAGAGTGAGCTTAAAATTAAGTTTATTTTATCCCTCACCCTGAAGAACCTCCAAACCCAGCCACCAATGCCTGATTCTTCAAGTGAATTTACTGCCTTACTTTTCTGCTCTGTTTTGGATACATGGAGATGATGATTATCTTCTTTCTAAACTCAACTGAGTCTTTTTTGTTTGTTTGTTTATTCTATTAATATATTATTCCTCAGGGCTTTGGGTTGGGGGAGAGAGACTGCTGTTGAAGTATACATTTATTACAATATCATAACTAGCGGGATCTTCATTAAACTGGGGTTACTTTAAATTGGGGGCACAAGCTCCAGTGGGTGTGTACCACCACCTCTTTCAATTCTACAATGCTTCCATAGTAAATTAAGCTTTTTTATTCTCCAAATCAAGAGCTTGAAACCTCTCTTCTCTTTTCAAATACTTCCAAGTTCTTCCTCCAACTCCACACTTTTAATTTGCCACCAAGAAAATAAAAACCATCAAAATGAAACTCTTTTCTTTTCGCCACCACCAATCCACAGACCTACCTGCCTCTGTGTGGAACTTCTTTACCTTTCCTCCTGGTATATCTCAAGGGCACCTGCTCTATCCACAGGTGAGCCTCTTCAGATCTGCCCTGGATCCCATTTGCTCTTAGCACCTCTAATCCAGGGGTCAGAAGACACTTTTTCTAAAGGTCCAGGTCATAAAAGTTTTAGGCTTTGCAGGCCATGAGTTCACTCAATGCTGCTGATGTAGCATAAAAACAGCCATGGACAATAAGTAACCAAGTGGGTGTGGCTTTGTAAAGCTTTATTTACAAAACCAGATGATGGAGCTGGGGCCCTAGTTTGCTGATTCCTGATGCGGAATTTGGGTCTTCAGTTACATTTTCTCTCCTGACTTACCCTTCCCTTCCTTTCTACTCATCTGCCTTGTAAACATCTTAAGAAAATATCAATGGCCTTTTTGATACCCCCTCCTCCTCCTGTAGGTATTATCCCAATTTCTCTCCTTTACCTCATAGTCAATATTTTCAAAAGAATTATGGCTCTCATTCTCTCCACTCTTTTGTCTTCCATTTATTCTTTAATCCTCTCTCTTTGAAAGGCTCTATTTAAAAAAAAAAAGAAAAGAAAGGCTGTGTTTAAAGTGACCTCTCCTTCTCCTCATCTCTATTTAATCATTCTATTTTCTTTATAGTACTAATACTTGGTAATTATTTTCTTTTTTTTTTTTTTTGTAAAACCCTTCCTCGTCCTCCAGAGTGATAGTCCCATGAGGGTGAGAACCTGGTCTGCTTTGTTCATCCCTTGATCACAGGCACCCTAATTGCAGACTGTGAGAGTTCCATAAACATCCGTTGGATGAATACATTAATGAGTACAGTGTACTGTTTTAGACACTGATACGCTGTTCAGGGTCCCCTTTTCCAGAATTTATTTCCCTAGATGCTGAGAGTGCTCCTGGCAGATGGCTCTTTGCTAGTATCTTTGGTGAAGGGAACTACATTGCTCAAAGTCGGGGCATTCCTGGTGAGGCCCACCCAATGAGCAATCAGTGTGGGAGTTATAAGGGCCTGGTCCCCTCTGGACCCAGGACCATTCTGATGGGTTAACTCAACTTTGGAGCTCCTTGTTGAGCAAGAGGAAGTCTCTGCTGAGACTGCAAAGCTCAACTTCTCTTTACCCAATTCTGTTTCAATTCTTTTCCTGCCATCTTTTCTTAGGTGTTTATCCCAAGTGCACCCCAAGATAAATTTCCTGTTGTACAGTCAGCTTCTTTGGGAACTCAACTTGTAACACTTGCTGAAGTTTAACTGATCTGTAAATGACAACCTGGGATTCAAGCAAATTCCTAATGAATTTTAAAGTCAGTGCACTTTTCTTCACATGTTTGTTGGATGTCTTACCTGATTCTTTCTTTAGTTTTAAAATAAACCCTGTTCCTTTCTTTTCCTTTTTCAGTTCTCTTTACCATGAAAATGAACTTAGAGCAACAGAGTGAGTGTCTATTTTACTCATCAAATCTACATGCATCTATTATTTAATTTAGAATAAATCTATCCAGAAATGTTAGTCTTTCATGCATTATTAGGATATCTTTTCTTAAATGTCCACCATCTTTCTATTTGCAGTGATCCTCCTGTCAGTAGCAGATGTGACCAATATTTAAATGTATATAATTATGCATGAGTATATTTAAGTATTTATGTCTCTGAAAACCAAAATGTAACATGTGTTCTTTGGCTTTAGCTTATAAAATCTGGGAAAACCTAAAAAAAATTTTTTTTTTAAGATTTATTTATTTATTTGAGAGCAAGACAATGAGCACAGCAGGGAAGGGCTGAGGGAGAGGAAGAGACAGCTTTTTTTTTTTTTTTAAAGATTTTATTTATTTGACAGAGAGAAACATAGCTAGAGAGGGAACACAAGCAGGGGGAGTGAGAGAGGGAGAAGCAGGCTTCCCTCTGAGCAGGGAGCCTGATGTGGGGCTCAATCCCAGGACATTGGGACCATGACCTAAGCTGAAGGCAGAGGCTCAACCACTGAGCTACCCAGGTGCCCCAGGAATAGACAGTCTTAAGCAGACTCCATGCTGAGTGAAGAGCCAGTGCAGGGCTCAATGCTTGGTCCGATCTCACAGTCCTGAGACCCTGACCCTGAGATCAAGACCTGAGTCAAAGCCAAGAGTCAGATGCTTAATGGACTGCACTACCCAGGCGTTTTGAGAAAACCTAAACACTTAAGGAGGGATATCTGGGAGAGACACATTCTAGAAGAATTATTTATTTCCAAGAAACTAAATCAATTTCCAGGCTGTCTTTTTAAAACATCCCAAAATAATAGCCTTGCAAAATCTAAAGCCTTTTGGACTCAACCTAGAATTCAGCTATAATTCATTGATATAAGTAATGGACAAAAATAACCAACCTGAAAGTTTACAAAACGTGATTGCTTAATCTTCTTTTTCTGAAAGCTAAAATTCTTTATACTTCCACTGAAGGTCCTAGGAAGAGCGTGGTACAATCATAGACAATTACTGAGACATATTTTTTCTACATGTTTTCAGTATAATGAATAGAAAGCCCAACAAAATCCTCAAGTCTTTGGCCCTGACCTTCATCACATCTGCATAGATTATAGTCCCCATCTTCCCTGCAGGCTTCTTTTTAAATGATGTATATGAAGGTCTTACAAGGTTATGCCTAGACTCTGGGTTCCTTGAGCAAAGGGCCCATGTGGGGTTCTGTTGTGTGTCCTCAGGGGCTGAATAAATGCTTGTCCCCTACATATATGGGAATATGTGTATGGACACAGTCTGCGCTGTTTCCAAGGTTCTTCACACAGCTGCTCAAGTTCAGGAAAAGGGAGAAATGATGCAAAATTACAACCATGTTTAACTTCTGCTAACTAAGACATAAAGTCAAGCTGGTAACCTCAGCTGCCACATTAATTGCCAATCCTTATCACACATTATTAAGAATAGAGCCTAAGTAAATGCAAAATTAGATAAGCAAAGGTAAAAAATATGTAGCTAATAAAGCTCCTTATTTAATGCTTACACAAACTGGAGCCCATGATGAAAGCAAGTGATATTTGCATTACTCTCATGCTTGTTAAAAGGAAAACGTGAAGTCCGAAATTCTTCCTGCAGAAAAATTAATGAGTAGGCATAAAGTCTTCCGTGGTCTTCTATACTCTTGGACCAGAAACAACCAAGAATGACCCAGATAGTCTTCTCAAGGGGGCCTTTTACAGCTCTAGAGCCAGGTATCACAGAACTTAGCATCAGGAGCTGCATTTCTTATCTAACACATCTGCTTAGAGCTTGACAGAATGAGGGTAATTGGTTTATACCATTCATTCTCTCTGGGCAAGCCCCTTTCCCTATTCATTTTAAAGTGTTCTTGCTATGTTTGTTTCCCCTCTGTCTATCTCTGTGGGTTTATGATCACCATCATTACTGCTTAGCGTTTCAAAACTCTTACCTATTGTTTATTTCAGTCTCTTGTTACATAACCCAAGGAAGCAGTTCAACATTGCTATTAACATTTCCCAGAAAAATGAAGGCGTAAGGAAGCAGAGACTTGCTTATTTGAAAGGTCCCAGCTAGAGCAGTACAAGGACTCCAAGAGCTCTGATAATAGCCTGGACCTCTTGACTACACACCTCTCCCCATTTACCTTTTCTCAGCCCTGAGTGAGAAAATCAGTCCCCTTATTAATTAACTCAACAGCATGGGTTCTGAAGCTAGGCCAATGTGGGTTACAATTCTGACACCTGTAGCTGCATGATCTTAGGCAAATTTCTTTGTCTCTCTGAGCATGCATTTCTGAATTTGTATAATGATGAAAACACTGAGCACACAGTATTGTGATGAAATGATTAATGCAGAGCTCTTGCTGTGGTCCCTGCACATCGCTGTGCTCTATAAAACGGTATGCATTTGACTTGCTATTTCCTGTGGATGTATTTTAAGTGCACTTTCTGTTTGTGTTTCTTGGTGGGAGAGAGGATGGGCCGACAGGGAGACAGTGTAGTGTGTGATTTTCTTCTCTGTCTGGGATTCCTCTTTGGCACTCTACTTACTCTTTCAGAATTTATGTCTCTCTTAGAAGGCGAAAGGGCATGTATAATGGCTAAAAGAGTCAGGAACAGATGAAAGAGGTAAAGGGGTGACAGAAATTATGGAAGCACTTTGTCTTCATCCCTAGCCTCTTTCACACAAATGCAATTCAAATGATTTGCGATAAGAAATTCTATCTTCACAGGTGTGAAGTATTGAAATAAAAAGGAAAATCAATACTGCGCAAAGAAATAAAAATGACTCTTTTTTTATTGTTGTTAATTTCTTACACCCAGTGCCACCAAAAAAGAGACCTGCCCAGCCCCGATTTTCCTGACATCAGTGTTGATGTGTAGCCATTTCTGCTGGTGCCTTTTTAAGCAGAGCTGCAGGGGATGTCACGTGCTGCAGTAAATGCCATGGAAACCATTGTTATGGAATGAATAGGAGAGGTTTTCAATCCTTGGTAATGAGCCAGAGAACTAAGTAGGTCTTCAAGTTTAACTTGTTTGGAAGGGGTTCATATTTCACACAGAGATATTGGAGGCAAAATGTGGGGGGCGAAGGATAAGAGAGAGGAAGTTTCTTAAAAAATGTGTATAAACTAACTCAATATGTTGCACTTCTACTAGGATTCTTTAAGAAAAAAACAGTGATGCATAGTATCAAGCCCCAAGCCTTGAGCAACACTCTTGCCTATTGAACAAAGTGTAATTTTGATATATTTCCACTGAAATCAACATTCAATTCACTTCGCACAAACCTCAGCAAGTGAGAATGGTAAATATTTTTAAGGCAATTAGTTATCAGGTTTATCTAGATTGGGAGATCCTTGAAAAGGAGGGCTGAGTCTTGTCACCTTTGTATGACCCAAGTGGTAGGATGTACCATCACAGAAGAGACTGTCTCATTATGTGTCTTATATTAGAATGGTGATCAAGGAATGACCAGTGACTAAGGGATTCCCACCTCCGCCAACAACCATTTATGGGGATCTCTCTTCTTCCTTTCATTTTCATGGTTCTATAATCCTGGCACCTTCTCTTTTACCCAAGAGTTTTTCACGCTGGGTGCCCTCTAGGCAGGACTGGTGATAGAAGTATTGGAACAGACAAAGAACAATGGATAAAGGGCCAGAGGAGTAAGCCTTTCTCTTCCCCAGTGGCAAGGAGCTCCCTATCCAACTCTTTTCCCTTAGCCAGAGACACTGTGGCATACATATGTGGGTTTGGGGATATAAACTGCTTCCTGAATATTTATATGGTGAAAGGGATCATGACACACTACCCCAAAATATGCCACTTTGGTGTACGAACTATTTTGATCTGAAGGCACTTGAGTTTCTGAAATCTCTGATTTGCCTGAAACCTGTGTCCCCCCCCCCCCAAAATACTCAACCATCCTAAATTCCCTCCCCAGGCAACTGTGCTTTCTCCAGGCTCCACACCTAGACACTGCCACACACTAGCACACAGCCCATCCCTTCTCCTAAGGGCCCACTTACCTTTCCAAACAGTCCCTGGCTTTCCCTTAAGTGCCTTTCTCCTCCCTCTCCCTCAGGTAGGTGCACAGACCCCAAGTCCAACCCTCCCGTGAGTTACTGAGGCCCAGACTCCACGGGAATGCAGGAGGCACCTGTTAATAAGCTGTTTTTCTCTTGTTGATCTGCTTTCGTGAGACCAATT